>MRSU01001491.1:0-11805 GCA_008369845.1 Trichomonas gallinae
CCAATCTTGTTCCATTCAATTATTCAAACGGTGTTCCTGCATTTGAACAAGTTTGAAAAATTGAATGGATCAAGATTTTTATATTTCATATATATTTACGTTTCAAAGATAATTAAAATTAAACAAATTAAATTCGCTTTGAAAATAATATTTTATATTTTAATGATTATATGATTTTAATCATAATTACAAGTTTTAAATTTCTGAAAAAGTTCTGAAAAAATTAAAATCGTAATTCATAATGTTTTTTGTTATTTTATCACTTGTTTCTTCTGTTATTAGATTCGATAGAGTGCAGAATCGATCACTCAAAACAGTATGCGACAAGTTCAAGGCAGAAAACTTCGGAATCTTTAATCAGTATCACTATAGAGATACAACTTATTTCAAATCTCCAAACGGATGCAAACTTCCATCATATGATAGAGATACTGATAACAGAAGAGCATTATCGACTCTGAATTATATTCGTTGGCTTATAGGTTTTCAAAAACAAATTACTTTAGATCCATCGAAATACGATGAACAAGATGCTTGTTCCATAGTTATGTTGAAAAATAAAGTGTTGAATCATCGGCCGACCGCAAATTATCAATGTTATTCTCAGGCTGCATACAATGGTTGCAGTCAATCAAACATTGCATATACAAGCAATCCTGCCACATCGGCTGAGTTCGTTATTAATTGGGTAGATGATGAAATGGTTTCTTCTCTTGGACATAGACTTTGGGCGATTCATCCAGGCTTGAAAAAAACAGCATTCGGCGGTGCATCAAGTGGTGCTACGTATGGTGCAATGAGAACTGCCGATGTTTTTGATGCTAGAAATGTGGAAGAAATTCCATTTATTGCTTTCCCTTCTCCTGGATTCATTCATTATGAGTATGCATTCAAATATTGGTCATTCCAAAAGTATGGATTGAAAAAACCACAAGTTGAAGTGAAGGTCGATGGAAGAGCAGTGCAAGTTTATTCTGATATTTTAAGTACTTGGTACAACCCATTATGCGTGAAGTTTACATTTGATGGAGCAACTAAGATTAAGGGAAAAACCGTATCAGTCAAAATCACGGATGGCTCAAACGTTTACACATATGAAGTTATAGGCCGTGACTGCAACTCAGAAATCACAGAACCATCCACAGGCGGAAACAATCCATCAACTGGTGGAAACAATCCATCAACTGGTGGAAACAATCCATCCACAGGTGGAAACAATCCATCAACTGGTGGAAACAATCCATCTACAGGCGAAAATAATCCATCTACAGGCGGAAACAATCCATCCACAGGCGAAAACAATCCATCAACTGGTGAAAATAATCCATCCACAGGCGAAAATAATCCATCCACAGGTGAAAACAATCCATCCACAGGTGAAAACAATCCATCCACAGGTGAAAACAATCCATCCACAGGTGAAAATAATCCATCCACAGGCGGAAACAATCCATCAACTGGCGAAAACAATCCATCTACAGGCGAAAATAATCCATCTACAGGCGAAAATAATCCATCCACAGGCGAAAATAATCCATCAACTGGTGGAAGTAATTCTTCTGGCGGAAATAATCAGGGAACTGGTACAGTTAATGAGTCTCAGAGCAAAGGCCTATCAACGGGGCAAATAGCTGGAATCGTAGCAGTAGTCTTAGTTGTAGTGATTGCAGCTGTTATTGCTGGCGTAATCTTATGGCAAAAACATAAGCAAACTGAGGAAACATCCTCCAATGGAGCTGCCGAGAAATAAATAAGGTTAATTTCTTTCATTTTATGACAATGTAAATATTTTACATGTCAAAAATATTAAAAATCCAAAATTTTTAATAAAATAAAATTTATATATGCTTACAAATCTAAATTTTATATGAAATCGCGAAAACAGAAAATGGACGTTAAGAAATTTTAGATATGAGGCATCGTAATATACAGAAATACCGCACTCCTGTTTCAAGTGTTGGCGACAACTCTGTTATTATATCCAAGAAAGACTGGAAGAGGATGAAGAAGCAGGCAAAACACTATACTCCCGAAGAAAGAGAGGAAATTGAAATGAAAAAACAACGCAAGCAAGAAGAAAAGTTCAACAAGATATACAAAAACCGAGAATCCATCGAAGAAAACGAAAGACTCAAAGCAGAAGCCATAAAACAGGAGAAAACGGAAAATCAAATCAAAAAGAACGAACAAGCTTTAGCTAAAGCCAGATCAATACAAAACGAAGAGCTAGATGAAGTCAAAGCTATGAATACTGATGTTCTCGTTGCTCGCATTAAATCTCTCCAAGAAGCTCAAATCTTGGAGCGCCAAAAGCAAATGGAAGAGCAAAAGAAAATAGAGCAGCAGGAGAAACAAATACTTGAAGAACACAGACAAGAAGCCATTAGAATCTACGAAGATCGCGAAAAGAAAAGACTCGAGAATGAAAAGCTCCAAAGTTCGATGTTACTCAAGCAAATCGAAGAGCGCAAGAAGCAGCAGGAAGAGCAGAGGAAGCAGAGACAGAAGGAGATCGAAATGCAGCAGGAAGAATACAGGAGAGCTCGCGAAGAAGAAAGAAGAGAGCGCGAAGAAAGATATCGTCGTAATCAAGAGTTTTCCCGCCAATGCCAGGAAGCAAACATTCTTGCTATAAAGCGCAAGCAAGACGAGAAGAGGAGAGAAATGGAGGAAGAGCAGAGAATCATGGAGTTCAACAGACAAGAAGCAGAAAAAGCACGTCAAAAAGAATTGGAAAGAAAGAGAAGAATGGAAGAAAGAGAGAAAGAAATTGACGTGTTAAGACGCCAGCAGCAGAAGCAGATCGACGAAAACGAGGCACAGGACGAGCTGATGATGAGGAGAGTGCAGCACGAAAACGAGAGAAAGGCCAGAGACTACGAATTAAGCGAACAAGAAAAACGCCGTAAAATGCAGGAAGAAATGAGATTGGCTCGCGAAGAAGAAATCAGAATCAAGAAGCTAAGGATGCTTGAAGACGCTAAACGCGAAAAGGAAGAGTTCGAGAAAGCAATGGCCATAGCCAGGAAACAAGAAGAAGAAAGGAAGAGGAAATTGGAAGAAAAGAAGAGACGCGATGAAGAATATAGACAATATCTCGCAAATGAAATTGGAGCAAGGATACAGGCAAGGAACTTGCAGCCACTCGTTGACTTGGATGAGCAGAAGTATATCGAAGACCAGAAGAGGGATTACATTGAGAATCTCAAGGCTGTTCGTGATGCGAAAGTTAAGATGCTTGAAGAAGAAGGAGTACCTGAGAAATACATCACTGATCTAAGGAATAGAAGATTCAACATCAAGTGAGCTTAATATTATAATGTTGTTAACTTCAATGAAATTAGACTTTTTATTTTGTTTGTTGTAGGCATTGTTTGATTTCTAATTAATGTTGTTAAAGTTAATGATTTATCGTTTATAGTGACTATAGCCTTATTAAACAATTTTTCGTTTAAAATTGAAAAATTTGTTATGAAAATATAAAATATATACTTATATTATGTATAAAACTATTTTGGTGTGATTTTTATAATAAAATTTAGGTCAATATGCATTGTTTTCCCATTATAAAAATTTTTGCGATTTTGATTTTATCTAATATTTTAGATTTATACGTGATGGGCAGGTTCATACATCACAAAGGATGGAAAACGGGACCACAAAATCATTGGTATCGCTATGATATTTTGTTAATAATTATAATTTGCATTTCTCTCATAGTAGAATGTTACATGGAGTACTACCTGACTGCCCTCATTGGTTTGTCAATGTTCGGCTTCTACTTCGGCCTGGTAAACAATCACACACCGCACTGGACGATAACAAACATCAAATACAATCTTTGGTCATTATATCTACCGAAAGAGAACTTTTTCACTATGTTCGCTGTTTTCTTCCCAGGATGCACAGATATCATGACTGGTGCTTATATCAGTGGTGATCTCGTGATATCAATGTCGAGCAGAATTTTCCTCTTGACATTTGGTGGCTTGTTGATGATGGTAGACTTTCTCTTCTTGTTGGATACCTTTTGTCTACACACAAGGCATGGAAGAAGTGCGACATCAGACTCTTCACCATTATTTCTAAAGATAAAGAAATCACATCTATTAAGAATCAAGGCCGAGATCATTGTCGTCAAAGTCATGGAGAATGATGGAACGATTCGTGACCCATAACAAATGATGGAACGATTCGTGACCCATAACAAATTCCTGAAACTCCGAGAATTTCTCATGAAATACTCAGCAAACTCATTATTAATCATTTGTACGATGCCTCTTCCTAAAGTCAACATCACTGCATCACTCTGGACAGTTCTGCTTAACTTTGTCAGTGAAAGCATGCCTCCTTTCATCTGGTCACATGGCAACAATGAATATGTTGTTACATTCACCACATAGATTCTTATTTGAAAATCGATAAATGCACAGTGATTTCTCTTGCAATATTAGAATATAGAGTATCCTATCATAGTTACCAACTAGATTTGTTCAACGCTTATTACCGATGCGAGTATTGATTGAACAATAACATGGTGAATTTTTGAAAATTATCAAAATATCATTGGATAAAAAAGATTATTGTTCATTATAAAACTTATCAAGAACGATATATTTGTTTTACAAAGGACATTAATTTGTTTACAAAAAGAGCTTTCTTCTCTCTAATGATTGGTCCAGATCTGTATTCATATTAAAATCTTGCTACTTTGATTCAAACTCGACAACAAATTATGCAACATTGTCAATATCGAATCGATTAGATCACCAATTCATGATTGTCGCAGACTATTTTTCACAGAATGAATGCGCAGCTTTTCTCTCTGCTATTTTGAATCCTAAAAAGAATATCGTCTGTACTGAGTTTGATCCATTCTTTGCATGTCGCTCCAAACACTTGTATGAACTTAACATTATCACATTAGTTTCATGAAAATAAAAAAAAGATCAGATTCATTTTGTAAATCCTTTTTTAATATGATTTTTTCTATTTATATTTAATTTCTATGAATCATTAAATTATTCATATGATCAAACTGCATTAATTGCTGCTTCAATTTTTCTAATATTTAAACATTTTCTGCGTTTGCATTATCTTGAGTTGCTTTGTTCTTCCTCAAAACTAGAATAATAATAACTATGATGACAATAGCGATTATTATGAATGCGACAGGAAGACCGACTGCAAGTCCAAGATTGACTTTCCCAGAATTCTGGTCATCAGGAGTAGTTTCAGTTCCCTGAGAAAAGAAAAGCACGTGCGAGCCTTGATAGGGAGTGTGATTTGTTGCACTCACTTTCGACTGCGCGCCAATGAAAATCGACTTGCAGTCATTTCCCCATGCTTCTGCTGACCCAAACTGGTAGTGTACCCTCTCCTCATCGTTGTAGTATGGGCCTTTCAACACTTCGGAGATCTCGAATTTTCCTTCGCTGTTTTGTCTGTAAACAAGGACAACAGGATAGGTTTTATCCGGTTCATCTTTGAATTTGTAGTTTGTGATTTGGTTAAGGAAAACGTCTTTGGTGCAGAACTCGATTGTTCCGAATGTTGCATCTCCTTCGAATTCTATTGTCTGTGAAACTTCCCACGTTTTGTCATCTTTCTGCTCGAAAATGAAAAATGTTCCGTTCGAGTAAAATTCGCCGTTTGCTTTCTCGTAGAGTCCCATTGTTGCGAATCTCGTCTGTGCGTCAGTTGGCATTGATACGGTGTGTCCATACATGAAGAACTCTAGACCTGTGCGTGTGGAGCTCGGAACAGATATAATGGAATCGACTTTCCAAGATTCACCATCTCTCTTCATGTAAACTGTACCAAACTCTTTGGCAAAGTTTTTATTTTGGTTTACAATCTGTGTTGCTATTAAAAGATGAGAAGCATCAGTAAATTGCAAATCAGATCCGAATTTCATCATTTTTCCTTTTAGTGTTAATCCTGAGTATACATCTTCTGGTCTAATGGCTACAAGATCCGTAAAAGTTCCGTCTTCTTTCTCCTGAGCTGTCCAAACAATTCCTTGAAAAGATTTTGTTTTCGCAAAGTTAGGTTTGTTATAATAGGCAGAAGCTATGTACTGACAGTCGCTGTCTGTTGACATAGAACGTCCTAATCCTTGATATTCGTCGAAATATCCGGAATCATTGTAAGCAACAGGATTTTTAACAGTTAAAACAGTGTTTTGCTTCCATTCACCATTCTTATCCTTGTCAAAGATAACAATTGCGCCAACTTGTTGAACCCAAATTCCATCATCATTTTTCACATTCGAATAAGGGGCACCGCCAATGATTCTGTTGCCACTGGTGCTGATTTGTAAAGTGGAACCGAAATTAAAAATTTGAACATTTTCTGTATCTTTTGGTGAAATTTTTGTCTTGTAGGTCCATTTTAATTGTTCGGTATCGAATTCGTATATATAAACAGATCCTGGTGAATGTGCAGTCTTTTCGTCGTTATCTGTGTATTTCGAATGTTGATATCCATCCCAAGAAGCAGAAACAGCAAGCGTTGTGTATTTGCTGTTAACTGCTACAGCACGTCCATATAATCCAAGTGTGTCTGGATCAGGTTTTAATGTTTCAAAATCTTTTTTCCAGACAATACAAAGCAAAAAAACAAACATTTTTGTAAAAAAATGAACATTCAAATATATAACGTGTTTCTTTAACATTTCGACAACAGAGAATTAACAGCTTGCTATATAATTAGTATGACACTTTAAAATTTTTTTTATTTTTTTGTGATCAAACCATTGAATTTCACCAAATACAAATTTGGAAAAGTTAAAATATAAGGATATACTCCAAATTTACAAAAATTTGTCCTTTGAAAAAAAGTTTAATTTTCAATGAAAGCAAAGAAATTTTGAGAGTGGAAGAAAATTATTGTTCGTATTTTAATTATTATATTATTTAGAACTGAATTTTTAAATATCTGATTTGAAAAGGTTCTCAAAAATCACAGATCAGATTTACTGAAAATATTGACATTATTTGAATTCATGGATTTAAAGTATGACTTCTAACATGTAATTATACCAGAATTTCAAATTTTAACCTATAAATCGCATTGGAAAATGTTCGGAAATTTGCAAAATCTTTCTTCAAGCATAATTTTGCACAGAATTCTATATTACTAGTCCAATGGTTATGTAAATTTAACTTAATTTTTAAACTTTTTGATTTCATAAATTTTCTAATCCCATTTCTAAGAACATTGCCTTTTATATATCTAAATCTGTATGAGTTTTGACTCACTTAACATGATTCTATAATAATTTCCTATCTATCCACTATGATTAATAAAAATAATTACAAAATTAATACAAACATGGTAATTTATTCAACAACTTCGATTTGTTTCTTGTTTTCAACAACTGTTTCCTCTTCATCTTCTAAATCAACACTTTCTTCCTGATCATTATCTTCTTCTTCTTCAATATTTTCTACTTGTGAATTTTTCTCCTCTTGAGAACTTTTCTCTTCTTGTGTTTCCTCTTCATTATTTGTTTCTTCGATTTTCTCATCTTGTGAACTTTTCTCCTCTTGTGCTTCATCTTCTTTTACTGTTTCATTACTTTGTTCTTTGTGCTTATGTCTGTGTCTTCTCTTTTTAGTCGCATTCAAATTCACTTCTTCTTCGCCTTCAACTTTCAGCTTTGGCTGAGCTTGTTCTTTCTCGTCAACGAGATTTTGTAGTGCTACAGATGATGGGAGAGTGATTCTTGATTTTTCAACGTCTCCACGAACTGTAATAGAAGCCAAATTCTGCAGAGCGATCTTCAACTGTTTTTCGATGAATTTCATTCTCTGCTCTGTTTCTTCATTGAGCTTTGCTTCTTCTTCAGCAATGAAATCACGCTTAGCAAGAGAGGTTTTATCATCGCCCTCGAGAACTTTAAGGTCATCAACCAAAGAGTCAATTGACTGGAAAGCCATTGTTCGTGCTTCATTTATATAACCTCTGGTATCGTCAATAGATCTATGCAAAGTAGAAATCGAGTCAGATATTTGCTGCCTCAATGCCGTTGATTTCTGTTCAAGTGAATCAATCATAGCTTCAACTCTGTCCATATCTATCCTCTTCGCTTTGATGTATTGTATATTTGTATCAGCTGGTTGCATCAACCTTGTTCTGTGATCGTTTACGTTTTTTATTGTATCACGTAGCATTGTTTGTATGTGAGACTCCTGAATTTCTCGCTCGCGAATGACTACAGATCTCAAGTGATCGAACTTTTTGATCACAGCAGCATGGTTTTCTTTGCAGATCTGAGATTCAGATAATACAGAACTTTCAAGTGAATCACGAGCAGATGCGAAATTTGAACGAATGTCAGAAATTGTAGATACAACTTCAGCTGTAACAGCTTTCATGTTTGCATCTGTTTCTGATATTACTGTATCTATTTGTCTTGATAAATCCGTTGACGATGTTTCTGTTTCGTTTTGCGTTTGCGTGATTGCATCTGAAATAGAATCTGATAAATCTTCGAGAGAATTTCTGAAGGCGTCTGTTAATCCTGAAAGAGTATCTTGGATTTCTTTTATTCTCTCTGATGCTCTTTTATTCACTTCTTCCGCCTGCGAGTGAATAATGACAGCAGATTGCTCACGAGCAGTACTGGCTTCGCGAATTGATGCAGCGAGCTGTGCTGGAGCACTTTTTGTAACAGCAGTGATGTTTCTCACTAGTTCTGTAAAAGAAGCTGATGCTTTAGCATCAATAGTCTCGAAATCTGTGTTATAATGCGCTAAAGAAGCAATTATCGAATTTTCTCTTTTTTCTAATTTATTTGCTTTTTGCATCGTGGAGTCCAAAACGTCTCTGGATCTGCCCATATCGGCTCTGATATCCAAAAGTCCATTTTTGGCGCCATCTGAAAATTCAATTAATCGATTTTCTAACTGCTGTGATTTTCTTAGTCTGTCGTCAAGACTTTCGCGTAATCCATCTGTTAATGAACCGTAATTTGATGATGCTGCATTTAATTGTTCGCGATTATGTGTTGTTAAATCGTTAACGTATTTTAATGCACCAGGAATCTTAGCAGACACAGTTGTATCAAGTAAATCATCCACTTCTGCGATTAATTGGTAAATAGAAGGAAACGTTTTTGATCTCAATCTTTCCGCTGACTCGCTTGACTTAACATAATATGCCTGTTGTTCATCAATTTGGCTCTGTATTAATGATAATCGGTCTTTAAATGCTCCGGAATCAACAGCGCTTGTATGAACGATAGGACGCGGTAAGTCTGGAACTGTGTCAATTGCGAAACGCGTAACTTCAAGATTTAATGGAGCAATTGTTGTCTGTGGGAAATTTGGAAGTGGATCTAAAGGCGTCATAGGAAGTGATGAATTAATTCTTGTATTATACGGCACCACCATATTATTCGATCGTGTTGATGGAGGAGAAACGTATGGAACAGGTGGTTGTGATCTATTTGAATATTGTCGAGAATCAGGAATCGCAACAGCTTGATTTGTGCCATTTCTTTGTGCATTGCTTGCTATTTGCTGCCGGAGATCGTTAAAATACTGTCTGTCTTGTTGAAGTTTCAAATCCCGTCGCCTTTCAAGCTCAGGGGTGAACATCCAACGTACTAAAAAGTGACAGTGATTTTCTCCAATTTTTGCAAAACTCATCAACAACCATATAAATAGCAATAATATATAAGCTAAAATATATCATTTCTACTCACATATAAACATCATCATTGAATACAAATGAGAATATCATTTTTTCTTGTTTCTTCAATTTAATTTCGATGAAAAAATATATAAATACTAAAACTCTATAGGATAAAATAGACTTTTCCACCGAATAACGTCTATCATTGCTGAATTAAATCGAAAATATCATTTTTTCGTGGCTAGTTAATTCAAATTTCGAGAGAGAGCATATCAACAATTAAAACATACTGGCCTAATCATGCTATATCTACTCATATTTCTTTATTACTGTTGAATGAATTCGAAATTCTGATTTTTTCATGAATTTAGAATTGAAAATTTAGAAAGGTTATTTTATTCAATTATATTTATAAGATTAATCGTGCTGATTCTACTGATACTTATATCCTTGTCTATCAGTTGAATTATTATAATTTAATTACTCTTTAAAATGATTGAAATGAGTTATAAAAAAAATAATTTGTGATATTATTATCATGGTCATAAATAATCTACATTTGAAATACTGTTCTCTAAATCCGAAAATTAAAATCAACAATTTTATTTTCTCGTTCAAAATCCAAATTTTACTGGAGAAATATGTTTTAAAAATGATATAGAAAATAGAAAAACAATAAAATTAAGGATGAGGTATAAAAACGTGACATAGATTGAGATCAGAAAAGCGGTTATGGTCCAACCTTTTACATGCCAACTCGCTTCCATAAGAACAGAAAGCTCCGTGGTTATGTTACAATGGGTTACGGTCGTGTCGGTAAGCACCGTGTTTCTCCAGGCGGTCACGGTCGCGCTGGCGGTCAGCACCACCAGAGAACATGGTTCGATCGCTTCCACCCAGGCTACTTCGGCAAGGTTGGTATGCGCCATCTTCACCTCATGAAGAACCGTGCTGATGAGTACGAGCCAACAATCAACGTCGATAAGCTTTGGACACTTGTTCCAGAGGAAGTCCGTGTCAAGGCTGCCGCCGCCAAGAAGGGCGAGGCTGTCCCAGTCATCGATTGCGTTCAGAATGGTTTCTTCAAGGTCCTCGCCCGCGGTGAGCTCCCACAGATCCCATTCATTGTTCGTGCTAAGGACTTCTCCGAGGAGGCCGAGAAGAAGATCAAGGCTGCTGGTGGTGTCTGTGAGAAGGTTCAGTAAATTTACTTCAATATAAACAGGCATATAATATTACATTTAACTACAACATCGAAATAAGTTTTTTTTATAACTCAAATCGAAAAATAACTCACAAATTTAATACAAATTAAACATGCTTAAGTATTGGTCATATAAATTTTAACCAATACTTCACTCTGATAGTGGAAATATATACTTCATATATAATTATATTCACCATATTATGCTATCATTGGCTGATCCAAAAAGAATACTTTTTTCGATATTGATATAAAAATGTCTTAATGCGTTGACGAGCTGCATAAGAGTGATGATATAAAAACTAAATTTAGAGACTCAAATGGCTATTAGAAATAATATCTTAAAAAATAATGAAAGCCAAGACATTAAACTCAGGAAAAAAAATGTCTATTTGTGTATATAATAAAATATATGTATAAAATAAGTGGTTGTAACGAACAACTCATTGGACCATATAATATTTTCTTAATATTACAAGGTAAAAATGGTTTTGTAATTCGTTGTTCAGTGAGATTTCATATGAAATACTCGATTGCATTTTTTTGTAAATCTTTTATAATGAACTTAAGCAAAAATCTCATACTGTTTAAGCGTGGTACCATCTTGATTTCCTGCGGCCACGAGCCATTTCGAACTTACGGCCGTGGGAAGCAACCTTCGGGCGTGTCTTGGAGTTGTCATCACCTGGAGCAGCTCCGAAGTGCTTGTTGGCAAGGCGGCGTGTGCGGTCACCCTCGAGGAGGAGGCACTTGTCGCCTGTTGGGCGGAGCTGAGCGAGCTGATCGAATGTGATGCATTCGCCGCCAGCAGCAAGAATACGGGCGCGGGCTGTCTCAGAGAACTTGAGAGCGCAAACCTTCATCTTTGGAACTTCAAGAAGGCGTTCGTCGTTTGTGATCTTAGCGACGAGGACAGCGATTGTCTCGGCATCCTTCTCCTTGAGAGCTGTAGCAAGGCG
>MRSU01001494.1:0-12852 GCA_008369845.1 Trichomonas gallinae
TACAATGCACCAAGGCATACCAACGCGAAAAAAACGAAATCCGTTAAATATTCAGGGACTTTCCCTAAGCCCCCATTTTTGCATTTTTGAGGCTTAACGTACAGTACGGTGCACCCTTAATTAAAAGAGCGGTAAAAAAGTGGCGCCTTTGAACCGCCGTCAAAATGACATGTAAAAACCTCAAAATGGAAATGAAAGTAAACCACCCTTTTCATTATTTCATCAATTTATCATATGTACTATTTGAACAACATATTTTACCGACCCAATAGTAAAAATATCTGAAAAATTGCCATGTAAAATTCCAAATCCGCTCTGTAAAATTATCTGATGTAAACAAATAATGACATGTAAATATAATAAAATGCCACGTAAATCATGTTATTGACATGTAAAAATATAAATCTGTTATGTAAAATTATCTAATAATAGATGTAAAATTTCGAAAAGGAATTTTTGAAATATTTTCGAGCTTTTTTTAGATAATTCGAGCTTGATTATGCACAATATTGATGATGCACCAGTTGCAAAAATCATTGGCTTAAGAAGCTATTCGATTCTCTATGATGGTGTTGCATAGAGTCTACTTCTCTGCAATCGAGAAATATTAACATCAGAATTATTTTCTTGACACATAAGAATGATTTTTGACATGTAATATTTGGTAAATGTCATTTTTTATGGAGGATCAATATAAAGAGATTTTTTTAAATTACCAACGCACTGTATTACCAAATGACACAGATATAGATAATTCTATTGATGTATCGCAAGTTATGTGGAGTTATAATGATGTTGATAAGACAATTACAGAAATAGAAAATTTATCAATTAATTTCCAAAACATTGAATTTCTGAAACAAATGTTTTCGCATTTAGTCAGTCTTTGTGAAGGTTTACCACTATTAAAGCAAAGTGATTTAACTGAATATACTGAAGAAGGTGAAAACATAGAATTACGCATTCAAGAGTCGAGATTGATTGAAATAATCATGGAAGTAATTGATAATTTGTTTGAAAATGAAATACTGAGCAAAATTTATGAAGATCCAATATTTTTTCAAAATGAGATTGGTAAACTAATACTAAAATTAATATTCCAAAGCCATGTATTGAAGTTAAAGGTGTTTAACTCAGGATTATTTGATATTCTTGGTGAAAAATTCGAATTAATCTTTCCAGCATCAAGACTCAATTTCATTCGTATTTTATTGGTAATATTCGATACAAAGAGAGATCCATTATTGTTTTCTCAATTATCAGCAATCAATAAATTAGTTCCTTTTTTCTTCGCAAATTTAGACATTGATGATGTTGATTTAAATATTGCAATTTCAGAAGTAATGTGTACTGTTTGTGAAAATTTCAATTTGTTAGACAATGAAATGAAAGGATTTGTTTTGGAATTTTTATCACATATGATTTATAGAGATGACAAAAGCTTGTTTGTTTATTTAGGGGAAGCTTTAATCAATTTACACTTATCAGAACAAGAATTAGAAACTCAAACAGCTTTAGATATTCAATTTGTTTATGATTTTATTCAACAAGGTCTACAGATGCATGAAAATATTCATATAATATTATATGTATTACGTATTTCAATAATATTGATAAGCCAAGGCTGCTTGACTAAATTATTAAGAATAGCAAATTTTAGTGATTTCGAAAAATTCGTGAATCACGACGATAATAATATTGCCACAACTGCTATGAGCATATTTTCAATTTCTATCAAGTTACATCCTGGAATAGAAATGGAATTTTTAAATTCATCAATTTATACAACGATGCTTCAAGTTCTTGCTTACGGAAAATCGAACCTCAAGCTAAAAGCTTTCAGGCAGTTCTTTAGATCTCTTTTTAACACAAAAAATCCAAATCTTCAAATTTTAATCGATGATGAGTTTTTAGAAATATTATTTGGAGTATTAGACATGGGCATTGATGAATATAGTTTCGTTGAATTCATAGAAATCTTAATGAATTATCCAGCATTCATCGAAAAAGTCGTGAAGTGTGAAGATGCAAATATGATTGAAGATCTTTATATGGAGACCGATGATGAAGAGTTAAGCGTGAGGTTAAGAGTAATTCTTGATACTTTATTCCCTCCAGAAAATTGATTTCGAAAATTATTCAATATGAATGCTGTATCATATTAGATTATATTTGTTGCTTCACTTCAAAACTTTTTTACCATTTTCTAACAATAGATCTGAGATGCACTCTAAAGCTAAACTATTTCACGAACATATCAATTAGATTGTAGGCATTGAGTATTTTTGTTATTAAAAATCAATAAATCTTATGTTTTGTTATATAAAATAAAAATGTTATGTTGCTAATATCCATGATTTTTCTAAATTTATTCAAAATAAGGATATCTAATAAAATGGAATACTGCATCATTATTCTAGGAAAAATTGAGCACAGATATATAAGATTAACATCTAACAAAAGGAAATTTAAAATTTTATTAAAAATTACGATATCTGATAAAATGGAATAACACATCAATGTTCTATGAATAATTGAATATAGATATATATGATTAAGGGTCAAGTAAACGGAAAATTAAAAATTTGATTGAAAATATCGTATGTTATGCAAATGTTTAAATGAGAAAAGTGAATCATATAAGAAAATAGAAATATATAATAAAATAAAAAGCAAAAAAAGTGTAGTAGTTATAAAATGCAGGGGCTGCATCTCGTAAATCTCACTTTTTATTATTCAAAGATCATCCACTGTGTGACAATGGTGAGATAAATAAAAATAATTTGTTCGATATTTCATATAAACGGTTTGACACAAGGATGAGCAGTTGGTTTAACAGCGGAGGTAACAAGCAGACATTTCGTCCTGTTAGGCGCCCTGGTACTAATCAGAGGCGCCCAGCTCTTCATCCTGATCAAATGGAAACTCTTGGCTATGGAGATTTTCATGAAGCAGTAAAACTCCCAGAAGGCGAAGATTTAAATGAATGGCTCGCAAATGGTGTCGTAGAACTTTGCACTCAGCTGGAAATTCTTTACAAAACAATCACCGAATTTTGCACTCCAGAAACATGTCCAACAATGAGCGCTGGTCAGGGCTTTAAATACCTCTGGTCTGATAACAATCAATATCAGAGGCCTACAGAAGTTTCTGCGCCGGAATATATCAATTTGCTCCTTGATTGGGTCAAAGCACAAATTAATAACGAAAATATTTTCCCAACTGGCAATGGAAAACCGTTTCCAGATAACTTCCAACAGATTATTAAAAACATAATGAAGCGCCTTTTCAGAATATACGCTCACTGTTATTGGCATCACATAGATAACTTTAAGCAGCTTGGCACTGATAGCCATCTTAATACATCATTCAAATATTTTATGTGCTTTACTTTGGAATTCAATTTAATCCCACAAGATCAATTAGAGCCATTAAGTGATCGGATTGAGTCGATTACAAGATCATAAATACTATTTCCCCGAATGTTCCATTTTGTTCAAATAACTTAACTTTTATTCAGATATCCACTATCAAATAAATTAATTAAAACATATGTTGTTATTGCATAACTCGTTTATATTTTACAGCTTTTTCTACAATATATTCTATCATATTATATAACATTTACACTGATTAATAATTTTTTTCCATAATAAAAATGGTTTTTGTTGATCAGGAAACCAAAATAATAACTAAACATTTCTTTGGTATGTAAAAATGAGTTATTGGACTTGGCATTTCATATTAATAATTATTGAAATTTTTATCAAGTCAGAAATCATTAATTTGTTACTTAAATTCAAGCTACAAACATAATTTAATTGCATTTCTTCATTGAAATCACCATTCTTATGATTTAATTATCAAAATCAATTTTAATTATGTGAGTTAATTTGTGAATTTTCTTAATTATAGCATTACCTGATTGACACAATGCTATAGTTGTACTATATTTGGTTCTTTCTGTAATTTTGGAACATTTCAATCAAAAAAAGTCTATTACACTTTATTACAAAAGAAAAATCCAAACATAATGAGTATAAAAATAATATAAATACAGAGAAAGCACTTCATTCTTTCTGTTTTCCTTTTCTTAATGTAGGCTGCTTGATTTGAGGTGGATTGGCGATCATAAGTTTATAATTTGAGTATAATTTAACCTTCCTATTCACCTTTTGAAGTTTGAGAATCCACAAATCAGAATCTGTTCTTGGGATATTTTCGGACTTTCTTCTGAAGATCTGCTGTAACTCATTTGCAACCGCATAGTATGGTGACTCCAGTGGATTGTATGTCATTGCATTTTTCCATATTGTATCCATATCTTTTTTCCAATCTTCGATAGTTGTATATTGTTTTGCTTCCAATTTCTTTGAAACGGTGCCTAAATCCATCGGATATGATGGTTTGATTCTAATTAAGTAGTTCGGAAGTCCATCCTTAATCGGATCAACTGGTCGTAAGAAGAAAGAAGCAATGGGGATTTTTTTGATTTTATTTGTAATATCTATAGCCCTCTGGTGCTCAATCTCCGTCATTGGTTGTTGAGAAAGAGTTGCATTAGAAGGAGATCGTTGCATATTTTTCATAGATTTTTGATTTTGTCACTTTTTCATTCTTAATCAGAATCAATTTTTTTAGCAAAAAATAATATATATTTTCTCCTCTTTATCAAATTACCGCCAAACCATGACCAATAGATACACATATCACTGAGGATCATGGCCTTTAATGATGACTTTCCCTGCCTTATGCCAGTTATAGATATAGTTTGGTTCATAGCAAAAGATATCTATTGAAAAAAAAAGTGACGAATCCATCATATTACATCCCGGGATATTCCATCCCAGTTTACAGCATCCTTAAAATACATATAAAATTTGAGCCGTATGAATATACCACGCAATGATGTGTAAAAGTGTGGGCATTCAAAATGAATTTAATAAGATCGTTTATGAAGATGAATTTCTAGTTTGTGATCTATATGGTACATTTATATCTATACCCGAAGGAATATGCTTGGAAAATCAGGCGTTTACAAAGAGCACAATAGAATTATTCTGACTTTACATGTCAATTTTCATAATTTACAACTCATGATGACTTTACATGTCAAATTTATCGCTAATTTGATTAGGATTTCCATACATTTCACATTTATATCATATTAATTCAATAGATGATGTATTCAAATCATTTTAAACTATTTCATAAATCTCAATGAAACTCTTTCACAAGTTCATGGAAAAATACAATTTTTATACTGAAATTACAGATATATTGATGAATGTAACACCAAGCGAGAAGGATTCTTGTCTTTCGCATATTTTCGAAAAAATCAGCGAATTTAATCTTGATATCCAACCACTTTACAGTTTAATATCGGATATATGTGAATTCAACATTGCAAATATTCACGAATACTGGAACATTTACGATAAAATATATCAAAAAACAAAAATCATGCCACAAAATAACGTTGAAACTCGAATTCTAGAAGCGATTTTCGCCAAAAAATACCATATTAAAACGATTTGGGGAGGTAAATACCACTGGTGTGAAACAAAAGGTGATGATGAAATATTAAAATATTATGAATCAGATCCAATCATGCTTTGCTTAATACATGATGATATAAAGTCTTTGAAAGAGATAATTAATAATTCTGAAAATTTTAATTTTGAAATGCAAATATTTGATAAATCACTGATCGAAAATGCATGTTTTTGTGGTGCTTTGCAATGTTTTAGATTTCTGAGGAGCAATAATATCGAAATATCCAAGAAGTGCTTGGATTATAGCATTGACGGTAGAAATCAAGCAATATTAGATGAATGTCTTCAATATATTCAACCAGACTCGAAAACAATGTCTAATGCCATCAAGAATCATTTTATTAGGATGGTTATATTCATCCATGAGAAATATAATATCGAGATTCCACTGACTGAAGTTTGCTCTCATCTTGATTTCCCTGTTTTTCTTTATTTGTTGTCTTCATCTGATGACTATGGATTGTTCTTATTAGAATCAGTTAGATTTGGAATACCTTCTCTCATCGATGATCTCCTTTCACTCGGAGCGAAAATTGACTACCAAAATAAAACTTGGAAAACACCATTAATTCTTGCAGTAGAATTGAATCGTGTTCAGATTCTCATAAAATTGGTTGAACGCGGTGCTGATATAAATTCGAAGAATCAAAATGAAAGAACACTTCTGAGTATTGCTGTTGCTTACAACAGCTTAGAAGCAATCTCCAAATTGGTTGAACTTGGTCTTGATGTAAATTCTAAAGATAAACATGGTATAACGGCATTGATGTGCGCCGCAATAGATAATAACATTGAAGCAGCAGAAAAATTAGTAAAACTTGGAGCTGATGTCAATGCCAAGGATAATAATGGCAAAACTGCAATGAATTATGCCAAAATTAACCACAACACTGAGTTTGCTACAAAATTATTTGTTTGGGGTGCTGATGACTAAAATCAAAATTTTCTCTCAAAAGGAGTTTAAGGAAAAAAGAATGAAACTAATATTTCATGCTTTAGAATATTTTGATGTAGAATTTTGACTAATAAAATATTAAATATATCACTTATAATTGAGAAAAATAATATGATTTCACAGATAAAAATGCTATATTTGAAAAATTAAACGTGTATTAATACCCTTCAATTGATAATATTGTAAATTCCAAGCTAAAAATGAATTTCTATATAAATTGTAATTTTGAATGAAGCTGTTATTAAAAGTGTTGATGTATATTATTTCTAGCATTATTCTATGTCAGAGCTTATGTAATTGCTCTCTTAAATTCAAATAACTTATTTTGTCAATCGAATAATGAAAGATATCAAAATTTGAATGATAGAATAAGTTTTATTGTTTGAGTAAATCTTCTAATGCCTGCCTAAGCGTGTATTCTTCAGTTATTTGGATCCCTTTCATTCCAATTTCGATTGCATTAGCAACATTTGTTTTGGAATCATCGAGTAATATGCAGTCCTTTGGATCTGCGTGTGCACAAGCTGCATGATATTTAAGATTTCCAGGTATTTGTTTTAAATGGAATTCTCCATCATTTCCGTATGTATCTCTTATATCTATGCATTTAAAACATGTAGAGTCGAGTCTTCTGCCAAAACGATGATAAAATATATTATCCGCATGAACAACAGAGTTATTTGTAGCGACAAAAGTATTGTATTTCTTTGAAATCCTTTCAAATAGTTGATAAAGACTGTCATCTCGTTCAACTAATGAATAATCAACTTTCTTGAAAATATCGACACAAATTTCATCATATTTCTTCAGATCTCCTTTTACAATGCGTAAAATCCATGTGAAACAATTGAAAATTCCAATATTTCTAACATTTTCAATTTCTTTTTTCGAATATCCATGTTCTAAAGCAGTTTGCTCTGTATATGCAATAATTTTTGCTTGTGGTGTCCAGTTAAATGGATAAATAACATCATCTAAATCAATCAAAAGTGTGAGTTTATTCATCCATCAAGGAACAAATATAAAAAATGAACATGTTGTTAGGTGATTAAATAATATTCTGTATATTTATCGCAAAATTTCGTATAAAAAGCTTCATTATAGCAAAATTAAATAATGAAAATATAATATTGTCTTTATTGACTCAAAAATTTCAAATTATGCTATTTAATATATAATATCCAAAATAACACATTATTTATTTTTTGAATTTATTATAAATATAAATCAAAAAATAATAATTAAAGAAAAATCATGGAAAAATTTTTAATATAAGAATTTTGATCAAATTCAGGAAGTTAAAAATAACATGTTTATTAGTCAAATACGTCAAATCTCAATAATTAATGGGAAAATGCTCAATTTTTTGATATACAATATTTGTTATTACTCCGAAAAGCTTAAATTTTGTATGAAATCTGGAAATCGGGTCAGATGTGTTGTATATTTGCAATTTAACGATTGTTTGTTAGCAAAAAAGTAAAAAATGTTGTTTGACGATGAAGCTTATTGCCTTCCTGCAACAACGAATGAGCGTGGCGAAATCGATTGTTTGCATCCCAAGGCAAACCACCAGCCGGATTTGGTGGATGAATTCTATAGGCAAGAGTTAACAGATGATGATTACAAAGAATTAATGCGAGAAATCTACAAATTATCACCACTAGGATGGGCAAATAGGCAAGTTATTTGCTATGCTACGCGTGCTATCGTCCGTTTCGAAAAGAGAAATCATCAAAGATGTATTATCGCAATTACACCTCACTATTTCATCGCTTTAGAAGAAAACAAGCAAAAAACAGCGCCTCCACAAGATAAAAAGCAAAAAGGACCGCCTCCAAAGCCAACAAAATACGTTAGACTTTGTTTCTTCCACGTTTTGCATATCAAGAAGATGTACTTCGGTACCAACTACCAGAGCGTTCGTTTCTTCATGATTAGACTCGTTTCTTTAATAGATCCAAAAACGAAACAAAAATACAAACCGAAAGTCACAATAGAAGCGAATAACGTTTTAGCTTTCGCATACAATACGATTCGTAACCATTGTCTTGCTCATTCTACATCATATGCACTAAATTATATGGAAATGCCTGAAGAATTGCGTCTTGATCCAGAAACAGACCATCCTGAGCTATTTCCACGCTTTGATGCTCGCCTTTCTCCATCAGAAATGTTCCAATTCTCATATTTTGCAATATGCTCAAATGAAAAACAGAAATATGTTCATGATGTTGTAAGATATTTCCACCACCAAGTTATTAATCACAATGGTATATTCAACGTCGGCCATCTTCCATTCAGATTTTACCCAGAAAGATCTCGCTCACATTCTGAGTTAATTCCAATCTTCCGTGCGCTTATTTACATTCCTTATATGTTCGGTATCGTCTGCCATCGCTTTGAAAGACCAGATGTTTTGTATGCAATTTCATTCCAATTAAGAAAGACAAGAGCACTCAGATTTTTGTATTTATCTGACTGTGGAGCCACAAATGGTCTGAGTGAAGTATCCAGAGCTCTCGATAAGAATCCAGATGCTCCAATCGAATATATCGATTTCTCTAAGAACAGATTCACAGACTTTGTTGGCTTCTTCAATTATCTATTTAAGAACCGCAAGATTCCTATCTGGTATTTGAACTTCAATTACTGCGGAATGACTGATTACAACGTTATCGAATTATTCACTTCTCTCCAAAACAACGAATGCTCATGGGGAGTCAAATATCTGCACATTGCCGGCTCAGAGGTACTCGATGAATCAATCAAACGCATGGAAGGTTACCTCAGCGCTGTCACAAAAACAGGTAAACAGTCTTTAATCAGTTTAGACATCAGCGACGTTAAACAGAACGTCAACAAGATTCTCTTCTTGCTCAAGATATATCCTATGCCTCTCCGCGCTCTTTATCTCGCGAACGACCAGCTCGATAAATCAACATACGAATTGTTATGCTACATCATTGAGAACTCGCATTCTCTGAGTATATTAGATATCTCTAACACAGGCTTAAACGCGGAACAAGTCGCCAACATCATCTGCTTGATGTCGAACAGGCCTAAATACCTACAGCTGCACATCTTCATAAACAAGTTGAACTTGAATGGAACGAATTTAATTGCTGTTGTTAAAGGCTTCTTGAATGGCGACATAACACAATGGCGTAAGATCTTCATGGAGTCAAACAACATGTCAGTACCAGATCTACAGCTATTGACAGCTCTGTTCACGAGGATGCCGAACTTGAAGGAATTATCTCTTTCAGACAACTTCGACAATTCGATGGACGGAATCGATTATGAGTTGCCTGATATACTGAGAATTCGCAATCTCGAAATCCTCCACATTGGCGGCGGAAAGAATAAGTTTCTTGGCCTTAAAATCCTGCCATTGCTGTTCGCTATTGGACTTTCATACGAGATTAGATCATATATCGGTGGATATCCAGCGCGAGAGAACATTCCACCACTCAACCAGATGAAAGACACAGTTGCTGATATTCTTGAAGCATTCCTTGACACTCCAAACTTATGTCCAACAAGTTCTGTTGAAGATGTCGACGAGTTGAAGGAGAGAGTCGGAGAAATGGTCATTCCTTATTTGATAGCACAGAGCGCATTAGCTGCTTCCGCGGATTTAGTTGCTTCTCCCCAAGGAAAGATGGAAATGATGAAGAGATTGATGCCGCTTTTGATGTTAATTGCTGAAAAGCACAAATTCTCAGACAAAAGCCAGCAATACACGAAGTTCTTTGGTGCTCACGTTCTCCCGATGATCAACTTCGCACACGACCACTTCAAAGACCCGAAGTTGACAGAGCAATTAAGTGAAAAACTTCCTGAAATGGTAAATCAAGCAAGCAAACTTTGCGCCTTAAGACAGCTCGACATAAAGAACAACAAGATCAGCGACATTGGCGTCAAAGCTGTCATTGAATTGTTCACTTTCAACACTGAGCTAAGAAATGTTGACATCGATGGATCAAAGATCACAACGATTACATTGATGTCAGATTTTGTCACTGCTTGCGAGAAGAACGTGAATTTAACTCGCCAGCAATTCCCACTCAATGACGCGAAACGCATTGTTCGCACGGCAAAGGTTAACGTGGAAGAAGTCGTCGAGAGAGAACTTGCTTATTCGCAGTACAGACTCAGCAGGGCAGTCGACGCTCATCGTGCAAGGGTCGGCGAATTCACTGACCTTCCATTCGACATCTTCCCTGAACTAGAGAAATTAATCGAAAGGCGAATGGAAGATATTGTTAAGTATCTACCATCAAACATCTTGAGAGATCACAGCGGTGTCGTTGAAGAGTTTAAGCTGATGCTTCCTTATCTCGATGAAGATGGAGCTGACAACACTCTTCCTGACACATATAGAGTCGAAGAAATCGGCCAGCAAGAACTATACAAGACGCCATCAATGAGGAAGAGATTCATCGAAGGTGATGGAAGCGAAAAGCCACTCCAATTCTTAGCGTACGAGCTCAGACGCAATCAAAACGGAAATCGCGGAGAGTTGACAGACGCTTTCGATACATCAGCAGCTCCGTTCGCCAACGAACAAATCATGCGGCAAGGCAATAAATCTCCTGAAATGCTCGAAGAAGAAGAGGATGAAGGAGACTTCCAGGAAATGGATATACAACAGATTATCAACGAAATGCAGAACAAGCACAAAGTCAGCGATGATGAAGAAGTCCAAGCATTCGATGAAGTTCCAAATACGCAGCAATTCGACCTTCCTGGCGACTTCCCGGCAGCAATTAACTCAAAGAGAATCCATGGAGGAAATAATAACATAGATTTGGATGACGATGATGGTGCAGAACCAATCTTCTATGAAGGCGACAACGGGAAAGAGGAAACGAACAGAGGAAGATCTACAAGAGGAGGAAAATCTCGTGTGAAGAAACTTGACTCAAAGGCAAACATAAACTTAAGGAGAGATGACCTAGACGTGCAGACAGGAGGCTTGCAGAGTAATGTTAAGGCTCCTGATTTTGATTAATTGTTTTATTTAAATAATTGTTTTTCTTTTCATTAAATTATGATATATTATTTTTGATTAATTTATCCACATCATTGGAAATTATGTTTCTTTATATTATCATTAGTATTTGTAACTATAAAATTATCTTGATGTACTTCTGTACAAGAAAATAATTTCAAATATTATTATTCAGCAAGGTGTTGTTTCATATAATTCCTATACTGCTACAAAAAATTTTTCCATATTTTTTAATTTTTTTTAAAATCTCTCTAAGTCATTACCATTACTCAAAAAATGCCGAATAGCCGAAAATTCATCAGTTTACATCACTAATTACTTGTTTATTTTGTGAAGAAAAATAAATTTGCAGTAGTTTAAATGAAAATCGCTCTATTTGATATAAGTTTATCTAAACTATAACTAAAAACAAACAGATTAATAAAATATAAAAATAATAAAATAATGAAATTAATTTTGCAATTAAATTGCAAAAGTCCTGTAGCAAAAATAGTCTTCTATCAATTAAAAAGCTCTAAATAATTGGCAAATTCGATTTTGAATTTGAAACAGATTCATCATCAGATTCTCCGTCACTTGCAACAGCTCTGGCTTCAGGAACGATCCTTGTAGCTGGAATTGGAGTACCGCGTTTCGTTTCTTCTTTGTTATGATCGGTCAAATCGAGATTTGAAAATGAAACAGTCATAATTGGGCGCAAATTATTTCCTGCATAACCAATTTTCATCATATTAGGCAACTCATATTTCATCTTTGAAAATGATGGCGACTTTGAAGGTGTTGATTTATTTTTCAATAAAAATGAAAATTTACTAAGCTTTGGATTCTCAGGAGCTGGTTTATTATCAGTAGTAGTAACTACCGGACTTGGAGGAATATAAATTTTTTCAAAATCATTTTTAACTTCACTATTTTTCTTTTTCTTGCTGTTTAGCTTCAACTCATCGATGGATATAGACATTGGGATTAGGCTGGCAAGCTTTTTGGCAAGCAATTTCCCTTCAAGACCAGAATCTTCAACATCAGCCATCTAATGAGATAGCTATGTCACTTTTATGAAGGGGCACTTTTACTTTCTCAATTTTTTTTTTTTGAATAAAATTATGATGTTTACAAACCCCATTTATAGGCAGTGTTACCCCTGTTTTATACTTAAAGCGGGGAAGCTATGATGCACATATTAATAATAAATTATTATCTCTTAAAATAAGGATATCACAATGCAACCTTCCCATATATTTCGCTATACTACATGATTAAAAGTGGGCTACGTTTGGGAAATGCATCATTCAAAAAAAAAAAAAAAAAAAAAAAAATTTAAAATT
>MRSU01001497.1:0-15183 GCA_008369845.1 Trichomonas gallinae
ATAGAGCATAAGACTCTTAATCTTGGGGTTGCGGGTTCGAGTCCCGCCACTGGCTATTTTTCATTTTTCTCTCAATTTTATTGTAAACTTCTCAATTTAAAAAATCATTTTTTTCTAATTTTGGCAATTGATCCATCAATAATATTGAATACACAATATAAATTTCATCATTTTAGATTTTTTGCTCGAATATTTACCAAAAAACGATTATTTTGTAAATTGTTCTTTTTTTTCCATTTTTCTCTTAATTCTGTTGTAAAATTCACAAAGAAACAATGCATATGTACCTTTCATATTGCACTGTACCTAGATATGAAGTTTTGACCAAATTGATAGGTTATTTGTTTCATCATCTTTTAATTACCATTATGTGCAGCCCGAATCAAAGTAGCTTGACTGTATTTGAATGTTGTATTGATATTTATTACAGGGACCTCAAAAAGGAGTTTGACAAGCTTCCTGATTCATTCGCAGATCATTTAATCATTATTTGACATGTAATTTCGTCAGATTTCATAATTTTGTCATGACTGTCAGTCTGCCAGATATGAAGAGAGGAATTGGGAAAACTTTCGATATTATTTCATTCGCAATAGTCGCAACATTCTTATCTTTGACAGCACTCGTTCTTGCATCGCGTAATATTCATTTATCGAAACTAATTCCGAAAGATAAAACTAAATTATTACCAGGAAAACCGATTTCTTCTAAAACTGTTATTGATAACGCTTTCATTGTCCCTATCTCAGAAGCCGAAAAAGATTCCTCAACACTGGCATCATCAATTGCAGCAATATTTTCAGCCAACTACAAAGCACAAGGGTTAAGAGATTCTCACATGAAGAGTAACGAATACTTGCTGCTTTCACCCAAAGATATCGATAGATTACTTGAATCTAATGTTAATATACAAGATATGATCGATTTATCACATTCAAAGACAGCCAATAACAAATTATTGCGTCCATTATCTACATCTGTTTCTAGACCATTAACATTTACGTACGAAATCGGATTTAAATCAAGTAATCTTAGAGATATTCGTCAAAAAATTGTAGAGTCAAATATGCCTATTGCACTCACGTACACACAATCAGCAGAAAGATATTTCTTCCCATGTACGCTCGATGCCTACAAAAATCACGATTCTTGCAAAAAATCTGAATACAAATTAATTAGTGGTCAATCATTGACACCAATTGACTTTCTGATTGATTTTTCTGATAGTACAGATTATACATTTTCGGATGCAGGCCGTCAAATACCAACATTCAACAAAACAGTTTTAATTATTGGATATTCGAACTCAATTCTATCTAGAAACTTCGTCAACATCACAAAAAAGGATCCACCGCGTGGAGCGTTCATTGTAAGGACAAATAACCAGTTCCACGGCCATTCGTACGAATTTTTGGCTGGATTAATAACAGAAGAGAAAGAACGCGAAATTTGTCCATGTCAGAGCAACCCAATGAACTGGATATCAGCATCACTGCAATGCTTAGAGTCCAAGAAAGACCCAGTGAAGTGCGAAACAGTCAATGCTGTAATGCGAGGAAATAGTTTGTTCACAACTGCGGACAGACTCAAGTGTATTAACTCTGTTTACTGCGACACTAATTCTACATATTCACTAGTCGGCTACGAGAAGCCTATTATAACATTCTCAGAGGCAGGAGTGCCTCTCGTAACAATCGCAAAGATTGACAAAAACTCTGTTAAAAGCGAAGTGTTTAAATCGCTGCCATTCCAGCATCTTAACAAAGCATTCATGCTTGAGAAGACTGTTGCTGAAAGTGGAAAGTGTGGCTACACTTTAGTAATGTATGATGAGCTCGAATCCATCATAAAGAGCGGAATTGGAACATGGCTCGCTTATTCAGTCAATGCAAAGTTCGACTCCGGAGATTACGCGAAATCAATGAGAGGATACTACACGAAATGGGATCCTATATCTGCGTCTCAACTATCTGATTTGTGATTTAGATTGTTTTATTTTATCTTTCATTTATTGTTTAATCTTACGACAAAAATATCAATTTTGACAATGAATATAAGAAATCCTCAATCCTCTGGTTAAAAATCCCTAGATAAGCGGTGTTTATATTTGTTATACTGACTACATTAAACCATATTTTTCAGCACTGTTTCGAAACTTTTCATATTTTTTTTTAAATGCACTCACTGAATTATTCTATGAGAGTTATCAATTTTAAAATGTGAATAAAATAGATAGTGTGCAAAGACAGCTACATTATAGGAATTAATTCTCATATAACAAATATAGGCCCACAAACGTATTTTTCAGTGTGTACCAAATTTTAACATTTGAAATGGATCTTGGTTATGCTTTCAAGACATTGCTACTCCTCATAAAGTTTGAATTTATTTACATGTCAAAAACAATACTATTTTGTCATGTAAAGTCGAGCAATTTGACATAGATTAAATTTAAATTTGAGAAGGTTTGTTCGCAATAATAAAATGATTCCATATGCTTATATAGATTCGATTAATCGTACCGGAAGGAACGAAAACGCGGAAATTGATCCAGCAACACTTGAAAGCATCAAAAATGATGACCCTTCATGCATAAATGAATCATTATTAGATGTTCATAATCCGAGCTATAAACATTTACTCACTTCTATTATCAAATACGATGCTATTAAATGCATGATGAAACTTCACCAGTTTAACGAACGAGCTTTGTTTACTTATCATAACGATTCTGTTGTAATTTCACCAAAAATGGGCCATATACTATTTGATATATACGGAATGCACTTATATGAAATGGGGTATTTCCTCCCTGTATCGATGCTTGTTAAATTTAAAGAACACACCGGACTTAAGATTAAAAATGCATTATACTTGAATTCTCTGCTACTTGCAATACAGCAGAATGATATAGAAGGCATTACATATATACTCGATAACATATCTTCTTTCACGGACATGAATGAAATTCTTCAAACGAGAGCAACCGAAATGTCGCCAGAAGTTTTCATGCTGCTACTTTCCAAAGGATTCCACTATGGTCCACCAGTTATTCCTTCGATTTTTATTGAACAAAACAGAATTGATCAAATCAATACCTTAATCAACGATTATCATTTCATTTTAGACTTCGGCGCACTCGGTGTTGAGTCTATTAGCAACATGATCAGAAACAATGCATACGAATTCACTAAAATGATGATCGAATATAACGCTGTTGATAATTACATTCCTGTTATCATCAACGGCTGCGCTCTTTACAATTGTGAGGAGATGCTTGATATGGTTTTGAGCACAGCGAAAAGAAAGCTGAAACCAGGCGCTGCAAACAAAGCATTAATCTCTGCGGCTAAAATTGGCCGTGCGAACATATTCAAAAAGCTTTTAATTCCAACGGCTGTTGACATGAAAGCTGTAGGAGAGGCAAGACAGGCTGCAGAAGATAACGGATATGATGAAATTGTCAGAATTGTTGACGAAGAGCTGCCAGTTGATATAGCGAACCCACCGCCTACAAATAACAACACTTACAGAGGAAAACCGATGGATGACGAAAGTCTCGATATCGAAGAAACGAGCGCCGACTTCGGCAAGATCTTCGACTCAGAGGATGACATGGGCTATCACAGAGGGTTCTCTAATCAGTCTAGCTTCAGAGGTTTTGGCCATGATAACGTTCCTGAGAGTCCACTCGGATTTTCTGCCAGGATGGCTGCATCAAACATCTACCAGCCTGGTGCTCTGGACAACTTGGATGATGAGCTTGAAATTGCGCCACCAGAGAGTCCGCTGGGATTCGGCCAGAACCCAGGAGGTTTTGCATTTCGACAGATGCCTGATCTTCCTATGCCAGGCCAGCCAATGGGCGGAATGCCGATGCCAGGCCAGCCAATGGGGGGAATGACACGAAAGATTTTCGGCGCTTTTGGAAATAATCCTGGCTTTGGTAACAACTTTGGTGGAGGTCTTGACAACCTCGACAATTTGGATGATGATGTTGGGGAAGACATTGATAATAACTGAACTTTAAAATGTTTGTATTTTTTTATAACAGAAACCATGTTATTTTCGAATGTTTCTTCGGATCACTTCTTTAATATTGGCTACAAAGCATGCTGTTCAATGCAGATTCCATTCAACAAGCATAGAAAATTCACCGATTCAATTCGATTTTTTTTAAAAAAAAACCAATCTCAGACATCAGCATCAAAATCATTGCTCCTTTTATTCATCATCTAAATTTTCTGAGAATATCAGATTTGATGTTAATAAAGATTTGATTTATGCTTTAATTTCTGATCATTATGAATTTGTCAAAAAAAGTATATGCTTTCTATATAGAATGTTTTATGGAATAAAAAATGTTGTTGTTTGAGATGAAAGATGATGTTGCCAGTTGAAATGTAAAAAGTTTATCTTGATATTAATGAAGAATTATACTTTTATTTGTTTAAAATTTATTCAAAACTTATAATTTTCCTTAATCATTTCTATAAAAATCAGAGATTTTTCAAATCAAGAGTATAAAACTCTAGTTCTATACAAGACGAATCTATTAATACATTATGAATATATTGATAGTTTACATGCCAGATTCTTAGTTTAATCTGACAATGTAAAACAAAAACGTCAAATAATTATAAAAGTGACAAGATTTAAAAAACGAGCTTTTTTTAGAACTCGATGGCAGATGGAGTTCTAACAGAAGAAGCTCTTTACGAGGCGGCGGATACAGTACCTGACTCGCTGCCACCTGAAAAATTGAAGTATGCAGGCTTTTCTGTTATGCAATTTAGCGATTTCAAAATATTAACTAAATGCACTGGAATGATTATCATAGCATTCAGATCATGCGGTGTGGAGAAAGTTCCTACTGAGTTTTTTCAATTAACTTCACTCCAAAAGATAGATTTATCAGCCAACAGAATTTCTACGCTTCCAGGCCCAGAATTGTGGGCTAAATTAGTTAACCTCAAATCACTTGACTTGAGTGATAACAATATTTCAGAATTAGAAGAACCTATGAAATTAACATCTTTAGTTTCAATCAGACAGATTAATTTGACAGGTAATATTTGCTTATCAATACAAGATTCATTCGCTAAGTTATGCAAAGCATTCCCTACTCTATCGATTTTGAATGATATGATTATTACTTCACAATATCGCGCTTATCTCGATAATTTAGCAATATATGATAACAGTTCTACACTTCCTTTATCAAAAACAGACGATTTCTTCTTCCATTACGTTAAATATATGCACGTATCTTCTAATGAACGATATATACGCAAATTTAACACAGAATTCTTCTGCTTGAACAGAGTTCTCCGAAAATATTCAGCTGCCGTTCATATTCAAAGCGTTTTTCGTGGACAGAAACAATTTAGAGAATATAAAAGAATGAGAGATGCAGCTTTAAGGATTCAGATCAAAGTCAAGTATTGGTATAAGAGAAGATTCCTTGCTGCTGTAAGAATTCAGCGCTGTTTCTTATATTTCTCAACAAGGCAACAAATTAAATTTAATCGTGCCGTTAGATTCATCCAATCTCTGTGGAGACGCCGCGAATCTCGTCGTGAGGCAATGCTTGATGTCTTCGACTGCGACGGAGTCTTCGAATTCTACGTTTTCCCTGAAGGATTGGAAAATCTAAAAAAGTTCATCGACGAGCACCACTTTCACATGCCTGATATTATCGAGGACAGTAACTACGAAGTCATTAAATATCACCCACACTCTCAATGCTCACTTCCAGGATCTCCATTAGTTTATTTCTGGGTTAACGACACTCTGATCGTTAGAAACAAGATTCCTCATGAAATCAGTCCAAATTATACAATTTGGTGCAGCCATGATCATACGAATTTCCAAAATTTCCAGAGAGCAACGCCACAAGGCATTAATTGGTCTTTAAAGTGCCCATTCATGGCTATCAAGCCAATCAGATATAATCCACGCATAAAGTATGTTCCAAAAAAGGATTATCCTGTTTTAATCAAAATTGTTTACAAAGACAAATCTCAATTTGCTCCTCTTGTTCGTAAATTGTTTGGAGTTATGCCAAGGAATCTCGTTCTGTTCCCAAAGAAGACATTAATTTGGGTTTCAAGTCAAATCACAATTCAATCTGCTTTTAGAATGTTAATTGAGCGCTCCAGATACTTTAAAGATATCAAAATCACAGCCATCGAGAGTCGTGCAAAGAATGCAATTAGATATTGGCTGAAAACAATAAAATTAAACAAAAGTGTCCAATATCTTGCGAGAATGCACAAATACTACGAATCACTGCCAGAAACAACAGCATTCTACATTCCAAACAATCTTTACTTGAAAATGCCCAATGTTCCAGTTTTGCATCCTGTTGAATTCGGTTTTACAGCAGAAAAAACTGTTGCACTCGAAGTCAAAACGCAAAACCTTCTTTCTCTAGTAATTCCAACAGACAGAATCGTTTTTGGCTTAAATGATCCAATGGCTTTGGTAAAATTCGGAACAACAGACGTCAAAGCATCATTAACAAACTTCACGGACAAAATCAATCCAAAGTGGATCAAAAGAGCTCATCTACACAGAATTTCATTCCCAACAGCGGACGAAGCGAGGAGAAGAGTCCTCCTTTTCGCATGGATCACTGGCAAAACCAACATGATCCTGTCTGAACGAGGCGTTTTGGAATATTGCGCTGCAACATCAATTCAATCTTCATGGATGGGCCTCGGAACGAGAAGAACGCTGAAATATTTGGGCGTACAAGCAGATTTGTTCATCAAAATGTCGAGAAACAGGAATCATCAGCCTAAGAAATTATATTATGCGAATGAACATCCAGAAGATCAGCACAGACAGATAAAGAGGGCCCCACTCGAAGCAGAAGAGGCAATTGCACGGCTCAGAGGCGACTATAGGCCAACGCAAAAAGCTTTGGAAGCCTTCAAAGAAAAGAAAAAAGCAGAAAGCGAAGCAAAGCCAAAAATCGAGCAGAAATCACCAAAGAAAGACGACATAAATATCGAAGACGCACTGCCCAAGGCGACAATCATTGTCCCGATGCAACAAAACTCAGCTAGATCGGAAAAATCCATGAAATCGAGCGGAAGGTCGACACAATCAGCTCTTGTGAAGTCAATCATCAGACCGACAGAAGAAGACTTGAAGAGACGCGCGGAGAGCAGAATCGTCCCACTGGGAACTGTCCAATTCGTTGGTGTTTCACAGGGGAATGTTAATCCTTATGTCAGAGATCCACTCTTCGAAACAGCTTCACCCAAATCTCGCCAGCAGACTCCTCTGACTCCGCTTAGCCCCGCAGACAGCAGCTACTCGTACGATATCGCTAAGCCTAACACGCCAGCGAGCTCGAGAAATGAGCCAAGCAAACCAGATATCATAGAAACAGCCGCTGATTTCGCGATGTCACAGAAAAGATCCTCGAGTCACGAGCAGTTGATGAAGAATTCTATCCTGACAAGCTCATCTCAATCATTGAACGAAGACAACGTCCCGCAGTCAGCGAGCTCGATGAATTCGACTGCTGAGCGTCAGTCGTCGATACAAAAAGATTCAACTGGCGGGCCAAGCAGGTCAACAACCATCGATATGCTGGATTTGCCAGCTCAAATGACAAATCGCACAACATCGAGGCTGTCAATATATGACATTCAGCCTAAAACGTCAGCAACGTCTAATATCCAAAGTGCGCAAATCACGGACAACACTGTGATAGAGCACCAAAGGGATATATTCAGGAGAATCGTCAGACTGCGACAGATTTGCGATCAAGTTGAGCAAGAAATTTCTCTCGACAACAGCGTCGCCGCAAAGAAGCAGAACGCGGAGGATGCAAGAGAAAGGCTGATGCTGTCGAGAATCCACAACGACGAATTAGCAAGGAACAGAGCTGCAGAGACGATGGCGCGAAACAAAATCGAGAGAATGGAGCTCGAAGAAACAATCGCTGAACAGAAAGAAGCACTGGCTAAAGACAGAGCGAAGAAGATCAAAGCGCTCAAAGAAGAAAGAGAGAAAAAGATGAGAGCTATAAAAGAAGCGAGAGAATTCGGAAATGCTTTTATTTCAGCTTCAAGAGTTGCAGCGAGAATCACGGAAGTTGCAAAGAAGCAGAAGCAGTCGCAAAGCGCGCTTGCTGCTGCACGCGGAAATGTTTCAGAGCTGCACGCAACTGCTGTTCAAACAAGAGAAAACGCTAAATCAAAACTGCAAGACTTGGAAGATTCAAGGAGGAGAATGGCGGCGCTCGACAGAGTCCTTCTTGAGCAGAGGCAGGAGAAAAGGCGTGCATGGGTTGAGGCACGTCTGCAGAAGGTTGCTGATATTAGAAGACAAGACAGAGAGAAGGCAATCACGCAGCAGCTTCAGCCACCAAAAGAATATATTTACATCGAGCCCGCTAAACAAGAGAGAATTGATCCAATCGAAGAAGCATTCGACGTCATTTGCAATGAAGTCGGATGCAATGTTGGCTTTGAAGAAGGCCACATGCTTGCTGAAATGCTTATGGATATTTTATAAATAAACTTTGTTATTTTTATTTTTGTTATAAAAAATTTCTTCATTTTTCTATAATTCAATATCAAACATTGACAATCTAATAATAATATATCTTAACACACAAATACTATGTATATAATTAAACATGCTGTAAAGTCGTTGCAAAAGAATCTTTGTATGAGATTTTCTCAATGGAATCTTAGTGCATAATGAAAAGTGTTTTTATCACAATAGAATTCATATATTCATATTAAAACCAATGCGTATTTTGAACTCTATTGCTTTTTTTTGTTTGATATATAATCTAAATTCATCATAACTCATTGTATAAAGAAAAATATCATCTATAAGCGACAAGAAGTTATAACATCTAATATAAGACATTATGATAATTCTTTGATATATTTCTAACAATGTTTAATTTTGTAGCCAAAGGAATTCATCGTTAAATACTATTGATGCAGTATAAAACATATTTAACTTTTAGGCCCCAGTTTCTAACAATATTGTTGAACATTAAAATTCTTAACGCTAATGAATAGAAATGAATTCTGTTTTCATCAATAGAATAAGAATAGATTGAAAATTTCGGGTGGATTAAACAATATACTAAAGTTTTATGATGATCGAATAATTAAAAATTCGATGCGGTGCTAACAATATCAGGCATTGCTAAAGCATGGCCTTCAAGGATCTCTTTGACTGCGCTAGATAAGAATTCATTGGTTTCTGATCTATCTAAAAGATAAATCGCTGCTAGAACGTTATTCCAGTCAAGACAGTTCGAGGAACTGAGGTAGCACATCTTGCTCTGCAATAACCAGTCCATGATGTCGTTCTGTCTGTATTCGACAGCAGCTTCGAATCCAGATATCATTATTCTGGAGCAAATCCTTACTATTTCATGATTTCCTCCTGCTATGGCACAGTGCATAACGCTCTCGGTGATTTCAGCGTTAGAATTAAATAAATATTTGAAAATTTTGATTGCGCCGAAAATTGCTGCGAAAGCGACATATGTCGTGACTCTTGGGACTCTGAAGGGCTCAAGTGGTGAGGCTTCGATGTAACCTTTCGAGTAATAATCGGGGTTCGCTGTGATATCAACAAAAGCATCAACATCATCGAGTTTGATAGCCGCAGCAATGGAACCGGGCATCCATCCGATCTCTCTGTATTGCTTCAATTGTGACCATTCGTTTGCCTTAAATTCATCTAAGTGTTTCAAGACTTTCCTCACCCAACATGGTCTCCTCATGCCTGCGAGATCAAGAATACCAAATTCTGGGGCAAAATAAACCGCAAAATCGGCTCTTTTTTGAGAGTTAATTAACTCAATTATTTCACCTTTATCAAAAACTTCATTTTGATATAATTTAAGTAATAAGTAGAAGGAAGACTCGCGGAATATTCGTAGTAACAATCTAGAACGAAGATTTTCATTAAAGTAGAATTCTGAAAATAGGTTTTTGCATAGGCGAACAATCAAATCTATCTTGTTGTGTCTGATCTGTGTCAACAGTACAATTTCTTCTGCGAGTTTATCCATGATTTGGGGCGTCCTATAAATGTCATTGTTTAGTAAAATCATGGAAAACTTATCAATGCATTGCTCATGCTGTAGCTTTATAAGTGTATTCTGAATGAAAACTGTTGGCTGTAGTGACTCGGGAACTGGAACTTCTTCAAGACACGAAATATCGCTAAACATGATAATCTGAATAAAACTGACATCATCGTTTTGAATTCAATTTTTTATTGGCAAAACATATATATTAACGATTCTATACATAATTTTAATAAAATAATTTTCTATTAGTTTTCAATAATTATAATGTTTACAAATGTCATGTTTTTGAATTGGTATCAATTTTGAATGTGAAGAAATTTCGCATTGTTTAACTTTGAGAAGAATTTTTCATCAATTATTTTGATTGTATGCCATTATTTACATATATTTCAACAATAAAAATAGGTTTGTTGAAAGACAATTGATATATTCATTCTATATACTATAGGCATCATATTCCCACAATAAAAAAAGTTATCTGAAATTGATTAAAAATAAACGAACATTTGACAAATTGGAGAAATATTCATAAATTATGGAAGAATACAATTAGTTCTATATTATTTCCACATAAAATCATGTTATTATAAAATCAAAGTCATTTTCTGAAATTTGCTTAAATCGAATAAAAATATGTTATTTATTATATAACTTTGTTTCATTGAATTATTTTTGTGACTAAATTCAATTTTATTATGCCAACTCATTTAGCTTTTATAATGCAGAGTGTTACCAATAATTTATAAATTTTGCATAAAATCAGTCTCTTATTCTAAGAAAATGAAATCGATTTCAGAAATCTGCTCAGAATCAGCTTCAAATCCATGAACTATGCTTATATACAAATAACTAAAGCGTATACCCAATAAAAACGATTGTTCAATAATTATGGCCTATTTCTTATCAAATTTGTATGTCACGAGTCCATAATTAATAATGATATGAAACTATGTTTGGTCAATTTAATTCATGCCCATATTTTAACAATAGCATCCTTATAGTATATCAACTCTATTTCATGGATCAAAATAGCATAATCCTACTTACTGATATTGTCAAATTTCGATCACTTTACATTGTGAATTGTCAAATCTTTTGTTCTAAGATATTATAAGTCAAACTATCTCATATCTCTCTTTACAATCAATATTGACGTGCCAAAATATCATTTTTGGGCATTATCACATTTCAATCATAATGAGAGAGTTGATAAATCTGTTCCATAAATACTGTTTATATATACTAATCCAAAAATAGAGAATAATAACATGGATACAACATTTATTATCATATAAACAAAACAACAAATAATATTATTCTTCAGGGAAATAAGTTTGAAAAATTTTTGTAGCTATTGCAACAGTTTCGGGATTATTAGAGTCCAGCTCAGCAGTGAATACATCATGTGCAACATCAGAATCTATCAATGATGTCATCGAGTCATCAAAGCATAACAAAAAATCAATAGTCTTCATGAACAAGTGATCAAAGCTTTCATCTCTTGTGTTACCACATATATCGAAGCAGTTGTTGATTGCGTCAGTGAAGAAAAACTTGGAGAAGACTCTTTCTCTCGCTGTTAATATCGAATTCATGAACAAAAAAGCCGAGATTTCAGTTTCTTCGCTAGAAAACTCGTCCGAATGCGAAAATATCTCTTCAAGTAACTCACTGTCTGCGATAGCAAAGCTGATCTTCTGTATTGCGCATAAATTCGAAATTAGAAATAAACATCGTGATCTCGGACAATATGGATGCCAAAACGTCCTTGTTAGTACATCAATCAAGTCTTCATATACAGGCATAGACAAAAATTGATCAGGGAACTTTGTAAGGATAATATTCCATAATTTAATTAATGATCCGAACAAAATTCCTTTAGAATCTATTTCAGCCCATGATTTCGTTAAATAAACGATTTTATCGTAAATCTTATCAGCCAGAATCTCATGTAAGTCTCCGTTAAATAGCTTTAATATCTCTGATAACATATCAATAATTGGAGCAAAATCAGAGTCATCAATTATATCTTCAGATGATAAAAAGAAGGTAACAACTGCTAATGGCTCCGTTACGATTGATTTGAAATCTTCATATAATTCTGAATTTAAATGACCGAGAATTCTGTATATTATGTAGCATACTATGAGCCTACCAGTAGGTGGCATAATTTCTATAAGTTTTGTAAGCACATGAACAATATTAACTTCTTTTTGAAGAACATCTGCGGCAATAAAAGGAAATTTTGTTATCATTCCATCAATAAGCTCAGCTACTAATGGAAATAAACGAGGTGCTCGTATTAATTTGTAATAAAAACCAATATTTTCACACATAAATCTTAATAAATTGTTTGAATTTCGACAAAGAAAATTTGTAATGCGAAGAGTTAATTCTGCAATTGGCGTAGATGGAACTTGTAAAAGTTTTAGTATCTTTTCTGGAATTGAAAAATTCGATAAAATGGGATCAATTGATGAGGATTTAAGACACATAGATGTCCAGTCTAGTCTGAAGAGAATTGTAATATCTGAATCGTTTTCATCAAATTCGCTTAATATTGATTCGAATTTATATAGAATCTGTGATTTGTTATTTTCATCCATTTCCTGGATTACCATAGAATGGCCACGCTTCTCATCATCATCTTCCTGCTCTTCATTCACCTGCGAATCATTTTCTTCCTTGAAATTCATAAATTTAATTTTGTTGGCCGGCCAATTAAGTTCTCAAATTTAATCACAAAAAATTTAGCTTTTTTTCATTTATTATTCCCTAATTTCTGGCCTAGTGACATGAAATAATACATTTTATGCATTAATATACTTATGGTCATGTAAGCAAAGCCTTACTACATTTAAATTTCTATAATGTTTTTAGATGAATCTACTTTAAGCATGATTAATCAATCAAGTTCTGCAGCATGAAGTATATAATTAAATAACATGAACAGTAAATATAACATGTTTCATTAATTAAACGCACACAAGTCCCAAACATTTCCGTGTTTTTCTCTTCCTGATCAAAAAATGGTGTTTAACATCATTGAAATAGAAATATAAATATAGGAATAGCTATATATTCGTAAATATGATGTATTAGTGCGCTTTGAAATATATTCTAATTTTTATTTCATATGGGATAATCATATTCTAATTGAATTATTAGACTTATATATCTATATTATAGTGGATGAACAATAACCAATGTCATAAAATGATATGGCTGCTGACAGTAGTTTCGCAAATTATATTTGGATCGATTGCGGGTCTATTTATCGCACCAATTGATTCAGATATAGTTATCGTAGTAGGTTTCGGAATTCCTGTTGGCATAAGCGTTTCAACATTTATGTATTTTATTTTTTCGATGTTTTTCGGTCAAAATCTGTTCAATTTGTTTGTAAATGCAGGTATCCTTGGTGCACTTGCATTCATTTTGTTCTTTGCTCTTCAAAGAAATCGAATAACAAATTTAATTCGTCGAACAAAAATGAGCAGTATAATATACGCGATGGTTTACTTCATTATACCATTTTTCACATTTGCAATGATATATTTTCCAGTAAATAACAAATTACCAAACCGAATTCGCACAAAATTACACGAAGATGCCGCAATTTTAGCATCATTTGCAAATGGATGTAACTCAGGCTTCATAAATCCATTTTCTCTCAAGAATCCTTTATATTTTGGATTAAAACTTACTGAAAAATGGCTTCCAGGTTTTCATTCAGCCATGCTACTATCTGGCTATGCAACTACATCAATTTCATTATTCGTGCCATCGTCATTACTGTTTTTCTCTTTTGCAATTATTATGAAATATTTCGGATTAAGATTAAAAATACCAGAATTGGCATTAATTACAGCACCAATTGTAGCTTACTCGCTTGCAGGCTATGAATTTTTCGATTTTGAAAGTCGTGCAAATTTAAAGAAAGAAAACGTAGATTTCGTTGAAACAACGCCATCATCAACAACAAATTACTTACATCCTCATTTGCACATACTTATAAGTTCTAGATCAGCTTTATACGTTTCAACATTTACAATTTTGATGACAACTGTTCTTTTATCGAAAGTTTCTAAGATTTCTCAGTGTGCTTTCTTCATTTGCGGCGGCTTCGTATTATCATCGACATATCAAGCCTGCTATTTCATGTTCTTGCTGATTCTGGTTTTGATTTTCATAAGAAACCCGAAAAATTTCCCTGTTGTTCCGTTTTTGTTTTATCTCGCTGGAGCAGCAGTAAACATTTCTCGCATTTCAGTGTATTCATACTCTAAGCCATTGTGGATACTCGACGTCATCGCTGGGAAAACATTTTCATCTGTCACGTTCTGGTACAGGACTCTTGGCGTTTTCGTTCCGTTCGCTGTAGCTGGCGTTTTAATGCTGCATAAAAACGAAACAAAAATCGGCATCGCTTATGCTATAGTTTTCATTTTGTCAATTAACAGAACTTTCTACGAAGAGATTCGTGCCAACTTCAGCCCATATTATGCATTCTTCATGCCGTTTGGCTACATGTTGTTTTTAGTTTTCTTCCACAGATTTTCGCTCAATTTCAATGAAGAAGAAAGTCGCGGAATTGTCGACGCTATAGGATCCGTTATTATCTTCATTGGATGCTGCTCAGCATTCGGTGGAACTCATAAGATGATGAAGAGCATGGAGACAGTTTATACGTCAGATGATTTTAAGCTTGGCAAATGGATCATCAAGAATACAAAAATGAGTGATGTCATTTTGATACCGAATGAGTTATTCGATCCAGTGTCAACAATTGCTGGACGACAAACAGTGAGGAGTGATATAGAAGGACTCAAGATCTTCGGTATTAAAGGTACTTACGTGAATGAAACAAAATCGTTCATGGAATGTAACAATACTGGTCAGTTTATAGATGTTGTTGTTGTTAAAAAGTCAGATCCTGCAAGAAATTCATGCAACTTCCCTGATGAATCACAGTGGACAGAAGCTTTCTTTACAAACGATGTAATTGTTTATATAGTTAGAAGAAAAAATGGCAAACGCGGGAAAAATAGGCAAACGCTACCTTAGAAGCATAATAGAGCCCCCAAACTCAACATGTT
>MRSU01001502.1:0-26288 GCA_008369845.1 Trichomonas gallinae
CTTACCACCATCTAACTAATAATCGTTTTCCCCTCAAATTATTTGGGGGGACTGCAAACTGTGGCAAAACTGGGTATATCTATTATTAGTGTTTATTTTGCTGTTTTTATTGGAAAATAAATTTTATTGTTGATTTTATTGCATAATTATTTATTATGTATTATATTGATGCTAAATTTTATAAATTTGTGAATTTTATATTTTTTGATAAAAATGTTAGAATAATGATTGCCAAAGTATGTAGATATATTTATTTAAAATCAAAAAATAATAAACGTGCACTAAGATTTAGATTTGAAAAATGAGTTCCGGCTACGAATATTCGGGCTACAAGCTCTCCGCGGAACTCAATTCGAACGGTTTCCGCGGGATAAGCGTGTCTCTCGACGAAACAAACACGTCTTCCGAGAGGGATCATTTGATGGAGCAATACGAGCTCAAAATGGGCGAATTACTGAACTGCCAGAAGGAAATTTGTGATTTGAAGAATCAACTTGTCACTGTTGTGCAGAAATCAAAGCAAAACGACGCGAATTATCAAGCAATGATTCACCAGTACGAACTACAGATAACAGAGCTGCAAGAAAAGTTCAACACGCTTCAGAGCTCGATAAACCAGTCTATAATACAAAATGAAAACGCGGAAGTCTCAAAATGGATGGAAAAATGCAAAGAATTAGAGAAAACGATCGAAGAAAAGGATAAAATCATACAGGGACAAGTAGAAGAGATAGATGACTACAACCAAAGCGCTTCGAGCATGAATAGCGAGCGAATGGAGTATTTAGAGAAATTCGAGAAGCAGCAGAAGGAAATATCAGAGCTTAAAGTGCAGCTGAAAGAGATACCGAGGCTGCACGAGCACATAGAGGACCTGGAGAACACAAATAAAGAGCTTGCAAAAGGAAATAACGAAATGCAGGAAAAGATCTACAGCCTGCAGTCGCTGCTCGACAACCACACCACAGAGTCTACAACGATCAAAGAGACGCTGGAGGAGCAAGCAGAGAGGGTAAAGACGCTGATTGACAAGCTGGAGCAAGCAAAGAACGAAACGAAGGCTGCAGTAAAGGAAAACATCATTTTTAAGAACGAAAACAGTCTACTTAAGTCGCGGACAGCCAAACAAACCGAAAAAATCAAAGTTCTCACAGAAGATAACAGAAAACTGAGTGAAATTGGCACGAAATTACAGCAAAAGTATGTTGATGTCGAAAACATAGTGAATCAGATATTTGCGGCTTCTCCAAACATCTCAACAGTGAGCGAACTCTGTGAATTTTTGAATGCATTTCCAGGGCAGCAGAAGGAAGTCAGAAGGGAGATGAGGGAGTTGAGACGTACCAACAGGAAGCTAGCAGAGAGGGCTGAAGTGGCTGATAAGCTAGAAATTGAAAATAATGAGCTGAAAATTACAATTGCTAGGCTCGAAAAGATCAAACGCATCTCTGCTACATTCGCCAGGGTCAACCACGAAACATCGCAGAGGATAAACTTGCTGGTTTGCAAAGAGAGTCCAACATTACGAAACATTATCGTGACATCCGTCTTGATTAAGCGCTGGCAGAAGTCTTACAGGTCTGCTGAGTACAGAAGTGACACACTCAACTGGTGGTGGCTGTCGCCGGTCGGAAACAACGAGTCTTTGGACAGAATCTCGGATGAATTTGAGAAAAACAGAGAAAAAGACGAAATCATCCAAACCCTCGAAAGGGAAAACTCCGAGATGAAGGCTGAGTTGGACAGCAAACTCGAGTCGAACAAGCAAACGGAAAACAAGGAAGTTCTCGCGAGAAAATTCCTTGTCGCCGAAATCGAGCGTCTTAACGCGGAAATAAGCCAGATGGTTGCCAGAGAGAAGTACGAGGAGAAGTCCATGCAAGCAAGAGGTTTCAAGAAGGAGCTGAAGTCAATAAATCAAAACATTAACGAGCTCAAGCGAGAGAACTTAAGTAAAGACGAGACAATCGGCCAGCTCAAGATAGATATGATGAAGCGCGATGAAGAATCTCAGAATCTCAGAGAGCAGCTCGAAATTGCAAACGATAAAATCACAGAGCTCAGCGACCAGCTCAAACTCGCATCGAAATTCAACTCAGCAAAGCGAAAGGAGTTTCTGAGCCTCGAGAGAAGCGTGATTCGCGCAGAGGAAGACAAATTAAAGAAGAACATCGAATTTCGCGCCATTATCGCGGAAAACGACAACCTACTCCACAAAAAGGGCGGCCTTGCGAAAGACAGCTCAGTAGTTATTCGGACTTTATTATAATAATAAATTGTTTGTTTTTTTCTTTGATCCAGATTTATTTAAGAAATCAACCGTTAATTAAAAAAGCTATTTTTGTTATTTTGACTTGTGTGATACAATAAAATAAAATCATAATAATTACTGACCAAGGCGGGCCTTGATAGCAGCAGCCAACTGATCCTGTGGTGTGTTTCCTGGACCGCCGATGGCAATTCCCTTTGTATAGCTGAGAATTTCGGTCATCTTAGAAACGTAGATCTGCTTGACGTGCTCCATGAAGTTTGCGGCGTTGTCTTCGATCATTGTACCAACGTTGACGAGCATCTCGATATTGTCCTTGGCTGGGAGGCTCTTGACCTTGCTATCAGCGCATCCACCTGACATGATGACTGGCTTGCCTCCTGGGACGTTAACCTTGAGCTCAAGAAGGACGGAGGAGACCATCTCATAGTCGTACTGTCCTGTGGCTGTCTCTGTGATTGTGAAAACATCAGAGCAGGAGATTGAGCCGTCGAATTCCTCTGTGGTAGAGTTGCAATCCTTGCGGACGAAGACACCGAGGCCGAAAGACTTGTCCTCGAGGTCCCAGCAGTAAACGGATAATGTACCATATCTGAAGAAGAGGTTGAGGTAAGATGCGAAAGACTTGTTGGCGAGCTCTTCGAGTTTGCGCAATTTTCCTGATGGAAGCTGGCCATCTGGAAGAGGAGGATAGTATTTGTTTGAGAAAGGTGATCTGAATGAGTCTCCATCACGGTTGTAGTCGCATTTGATGAAATCTTGATGTGTTTCCTTATCCTGCTCTATTTTGAGTGGGATATCAACAGCCGAAATCATTTCGTCGGTGAGATCCGGATTAAGCTGGAAGATATCGAACATTCTCTCTTCGACGTCCTTCGGAGGCACGTGGCGGAGGAGGTCGAGGCCAGCAGTAACCGGGGAATCGTACGACATTCGCTAGATGATGATAACCGCTTTTTCGATTCAAATTGGGGACAATGCAAGCATAGCACTGATATCGCTCTAATCGCGGATTTCGAAGCAGTTAGTGGAGATGTTTGCAATGAGCAACAAAGGAGTGAAAGATCTTGGAGATTTTTATCGAAGAAAATTTTTTAGGGATCGCATAAAATTGGTTATTTCGGCGCAGGATACATGGAAAATCTATTATACGAGTATTTCTATTATTACGTTTCAATAAATCTTCAAAAAATTGCATTAAAAAATGATATTTTTCTCTAATTCTTCAAAATATTTTCGGAAAACCATGAAAAAATATTTTTGGGTTATTTTTAGTTGTTCTCATGAGGATACATTTTAAAGCGAAAGCAAAAAATTGAGAACTGTAAAAACAATAAATTAAAAAAAAAGTAAAAATGCTTGACTGGCTGGAATCTTTTCAGATTTTTGCAGCTGTCTGGGTCATTGTAATCATTGGCCTCATCTGTGGAGTGCTAAAGATCTTCTCAGCAAAGGATATTTACGCTATTAGGAAGCTGGTTTATCTTGTTCCGATGGCAGCGATGCTCTTCCGCGAAATCGGCAACAGCAAATTGGACAGGACAACATGGGTCTCATTTGAGCACGCAATCATCATTCAAGGGCTTATGCATATTCTTTCTTTCATTTACGCTCTTGTTTACCATCCAAATGACACAATTCGAATGAAATTCCTCAAGAATGCCATGTCTCTCTGCCAGACAGATTTCCTATATTATGCTGTGCCAATTGCGCAAGTTCTATTTTCACCGGCAATAGCAGTTCACGCTGCACTTGCATGCTTCGTACAGTATTTACTCATTGTTCCTTTCCATGAAGTACTCGGACTTGTATTCGTTGATGATTGTGAACAGAAAATGAATACGAGTCATGAACCGGTCGTTGCACCACCAGCACCGATTGAACCTAAAGAAGCTCCTAAGCCTCCTGTTGAAGAAGAGGAAGAAGATCTAAATGATGTCGATTCACCGGAGGAGGTTGAGGTTATCGATGAGAATGGAAAATCACACATTGTTAAAGTTCAAGACGACAATTTGGAAGAAGAACAACATCATGAATACGAAAGCAGCGAAAATAAAAATCATCAAAATCAAAATCAGAACAAAGAGAAAGAAGAAACAAAGCCAGCACCACCACCAGATGTTCCAGCACCAGCTCAAGAAGTTAAAAAGCCGAAATATTGGACTCATAACTGGCTAGTCTTTTGGGCATTCTTTAACCAACTTACAATCTGCGGCGTTCTAGGAATAATCTGGAGCGCAATCAACATCAAGATGCCGAAGTTTTTAGATAGTTTCGTTACAGATTTGCAGAAAGCAATTTATGCTCCTGGATTGTTCTGCAATGGTATAGTTATATGGAATCACTCGTTCAAAAGTGCTCCAGTAGTTGACGTTATTGTAGGAGTAATTTCTCACTTTTTCATACAACCAGGCCTTTCATATGGAGTTTCACTCCTGTTGAAACAGCCAGACGAAATAACAAAATTCCTTGTTTATAGTAATGCTGCACCGTCAGCCATGTACGGATATCACTTAAGCCTAACTTTTGAGTTTGGCGAGTCGATGATATCCTATATATTATATTGGACAACTCTCCTTACACTGCCTGTCTACTTAATTTGGACAGCAATTCTCAATGAAATATTCAAATAAAATATGTTAAAGTAGTTTATTCTTAAAAAAATCATTTCATATTACGACTAAGACCAACTCTTCTTGGGGGTGGTAATGCCAATTTTGGACCTAAACTTCCAACTTGCCTCTTAATCATATTTGGTTCTGGTGTGGTTTTTACAGAGGCTTTTGTAGTCTTTTTAGTTGGTTTTGCTAATTTAGGATCCGGGGCTGTTTTTGATTTCACCGTTTTTTTGATTGGTTCATCAAATTCTTCATCAGCGATTTCATTCTTTTTCAGGCTGCCGTAGTCATTGTCGCTCTCACTGAGATTCCCGAAGTCGCAATCGTCAGAACTCATCTGGAAGTGAAGTTCATCATCCGAAGTGAAGTTCACATTTTTTATTGTTTTTTTTTAATTTTAACATTGAATTTTTTTGTGAGTATATAACGTAATGATAGTAATAAACTCATATCTAGGCTATTCACAAGATAATTATGCGATGATTTCAAATCGGATTATTTTTCTTTTTACGAAGTTGCGCTTGTTTATCGCTATTAGGCAGATATACAAAATGAAAAAGCGGTTTCTCTCAATTTCATAAATTTTCGTTCTGAATTTTGTTAAGCAAATGAAAACATGTTTTAAAAATGCTCTACATGCAGCAACACAAACTTCCAAAATAATCAAATTGAATTGATTTTTTTTTAATTTTTATGGATTCAATTGACGAGGATGAGCGAGAATTTCTGCGTCAACACGAACTAATTGTAACTGGAGAGATTGCTCACGGCGCGTTCGGAATGATCCTTAAAGTGTATTCTATCCATTATAAGCAAGAATTCGCATTAAAAAGGATTCCACTCCAACACTTCGATCAAAACGAAATTGATTGCACGCGAGCAATTGATAATCTGAGAGTCGTCAATTTATATCGATTTTTCAGCTTCAAAAATTTATACTACTTGATGATGGAAATATGCGCAAACGATTTGGAAAGAATCGTTCGAGATGGACCTAAATTAACTAGAGATGAACTATTTAAGTACACGAGTGGAGTAATTCAATCGATAAAAGCTTGTCACGATGCAAACATCGCACATTGCGATATTAAGCCCTCGAATTTCATGATAGATGCATATGGAAGGGTGAAAGTTGGTGATTTTGGACTCGCAACAAATGTTTTGAAAGAAATCTCATTCGATAAAATCAGAGGAACGAGATACTTCATGTCCCCTGAGATGATTATGTCAAAAGAGTATGATCTGATGAAGGCTGACGTCTGGGCTGTTGGAGTTACGCTATACTATATCGCAACTGGTTCATTACCATTTTGGGCAAAAGATCAAGACAGTCTTTTCTCAATAATATGCAAAGGATTGTATCGCATTGACAAAGTTAGTGAGCCTTTGCTTAGACAAGTGATTATTAAATGTCTTGAAACAAATCCGGTTCAAAGATGCTCAATTGCTGATTTACTAGAGTTATCATACTTTAAGAAGACAAGTACAACAAATGCTGATAAGGTTTTAGTTAATACAGCTTCAAAGATAATAAAGCCAAGATTAAATTCAAGGCAAATCAAAAAGTACAGATCAGGAGTGTTCACAGAAGAGACAAAACCTATTGTCGTGTCATATCTTGCTATGTGCAAATCCAGCGGAGATGTAGTTTTAATTCAATGAATTATTGGTATTATTGGCTATTTTTGTATATATTGTTTATTATAATAAAAATATTTTTCTGAAAAAAATCTACACAATTCAAAAAGATTTTCACCGTCAAAATTATTTTTATCGGCTTTTTTAAGAATGAACCCACAGGAGATAGAGTTTTTCGATTCCAACGACATACTATTCCAGCACATCATCGCTCAGGGTGGTTCTGGCACAGTGTTCTACGTGCACTCCATTCAGTACAACGCTAATTTTGCACTGAAGAAAATACCAGAAGAGATATTTCAGGAATCGGAGGTCGAGTGCTTGAAGGAAATAGATGATCCTAGAATCGTTTCTCTATACAAAATCTATAAGTTCGAAAATTATATATATCTTTTGTTCGAATATTGCCCTACAGACCTTGAGAAAACTCTCAGACAGAACAAGAATATCACACTCGAAGAAGTTAAAAGGTATTGCAGAAATGTAATTTGCTGCGTGAAATCATGCCATGACCGGAAAGTTGCACACAGTGATATTAAGCCATCAAACTTCTTAATAGATAAATACGATCGCATAAAAATTGGAGATTTTGGCTTATCACAGATTTACGATGATAATCCTTCAAGCACAGCTTTCAAAGGAACGTTGTACTTTATGTCACCTGAAATATTCATGAAGCAGAAATTCAATCCTATGGCAGCTGATATCTGGGCACTCGGTGTAACATTATATTATATTGCTGTTCGAAAATACCCATTCAAGTCTAAAAAGACTGCAAAGATCTTAACTAAGATACAAACGGCGAGTTATAAAAAAGAGTTAGTTACTGATCCAGATTTGTTAGAAATAATTGAGCGATGCTTGAAAATAGATCCAAAAGAAAGAGCAACGTGCGATGAGCTTCTAGCTATGCCTTATTTCAAGAATGAGCCAAAGCAAGAAGTTGCCGAAAGGATTCCTTTGAACAGAAAGGATTCATTGATGAAGAGCCATAATCTGATTGTTAGACCACAGATCAGTAAGGGCATGATTTCCTTGAGCATGTCAAGGAGTTCAAATCATTCTCGTATTCAGTTGCTTGGATCACAGTCGAAGTCTTCCCAAAGGTTTAACTTGTGAGAAATCACACTGCTTTTTGTTTGTTATTAGTCTTTATAATAAATTATATATTTTTTTTCTTCAAAAGCATGACTAAGAAAGGGAAGCATGTACCTTGGTATTAAAATGCTGCACTTCTCGGATGTTGTGATCCTATAACCAAGTTTATGAAATTTAATAATTTTGTAAATTGGAATGATGACTGTTGTATACTAATGAATATTCTTTTCCAGGATGTTGGCGATTGAAATACAATGCATATGCTGTTTCAAATACAGAATTTTGAATGGTCGATTTGACCAGATTCAATGAAAACCCGAAACGTTGTAAGATCAGAACAATATAAGAGGTAATGGCACCAAATCCAGCATGATGAAAGTGATGAAAATTTTGATCGCTGCGTGTGAATTTTTGTAAGAAAGTGATCGCAAAATTTCGCACAGAATTCTCACAATCATAAAAATGGGAGAATCCCGCGAGCACTCACCTGCCAAGCAATCCAAGTTCAGCGACTTGATTATCAGGACCATTTCATCCGTGATTCTAGTTTCCATTGAGATCGTGATCATGTGCGCTGGAAGATACCCTCTGTTTGCTGAGCTTTTGATAGTTCAAGTTTTCGCATTCAGAGAGCTGTTAAAACTTAGCATCGATGAACAGAAGGAAAAGCTTATTGGCCAAAGAATCAGAGTTTTTCCATACATTTTATTATTTGCAATTACCTATGCTTTATCCGGCAAAACAATCTTGCACCATTTCATTGCAGACTCTATTATAGCTAGATATCATCCAATTTTCTGTTTTGCAATTGTTGGAATTGCTTTGATTTTATTTGTAACAGGACTTACGCCAGAAAACGATCAATATGCATATAAACGTTTCACATATGCATTTTGCGGTGCCATCATCATTGGAGTTCCATGCAACCTTTACACGAAATTCGCTGATACTTCATTGTACTGGTTCTTCGTGCCTCTCTTCTGCGTTGTCATGAATGATACATCTGCATACTTTTGCGGAAGATTCTTCGGCCGCCATCCATTAATCAAGCTCAGTCCGAAGAAAACAGTTGAAGGCTTTGTTGGAGCAGCGATTTTAACTCCAGTGACATTCATTGGAATTACATACTTGTCCTCTAAATTCCCATTCATGTATTGCCGCCAAAATCATCCATTCGATTTTGCGGTTGAATGCTCAACGCCAAAAGAGTTCATACCAGCTAAATATGAGTTCTTTGGCAAATCTTGTGTCTTATTACCAGCGTACATTCATGCCACAGCAATCGCAGTTTTTGCAAGTTTGATTGCGCCATTTGGTGGCTTCTTTGCATCAGGATTCAAGCGCGCTCTTGGTATCAAAGACTTTTCCAATACAATCCCCGGACATGGCGGAATCTTGGATAGAATTGATTGTCAAATCGTTAACTGCGTCTTTGCATTCTTGTACTATGTTACATTTGTTCAATAAATTATCACTATTTTTATTCTTTCATTGATTGATATTTTCTTCAAATCAATTTTTGAATGAGCATTAGGAATTTTAAGATATATGATGGAGCTATGACAATACAGACGAAAACAAAAAATGAGCGTAAAATCGCTAAAAATTCAAAATAATGATAAAACTGATTGATAACAATGTATAACAATATTTGATGATAAAGTAAAATTTTGAATGCGGATTGTTCTCTTTTGATAAGAAACTTTTTTATCGAATTATATTAATACGATGTATAAACTATTAAACCGAAATAATCAGATTGAGAGCCTTCTCAAAACATTTTCAATGAGATATAAAATTATAGTTATTTCATAAATATGGACAACGATTAACATTATTAGTTTTCAATCCCCACAAATATTGAACAGAAAATTTTCTTAACGAAAAATTGTAGACATAGCAATGTTATATTACCATAGAATATGCAGAAAATTCGTTTTCGATCAAAAATTGATATGAATCCTGATGAGCAGGAGTTCTTCGCAAAATACGGCATAAAATGCCATGATATCATAGCAAAAGGAGGATATGGTATAATATACTATGTATACTCAACTCAATACAAGTCAAACTTTGCTTTGAAGAAAATTCCCGAAAAATTTCTCAATGAAACCGAAATTGAGTGCCTTAAGTCAATTGACGATAGCTATATAGTAAGTTTGTACCAATATTTCAAATTTAATGGCTATGCCTACTTACTTATGGAATATTGTCCAAGTGACTTAGAGAAAATCCTTAAAATTAAGCCTCGCCAAAATCCAGAAGATATGTTCAGATATGCTCATGATATTGTTTATTCTGTTAAAGCATGTCATGATAGACAAGTTGCGCATTCCGATATCAAGCCTGCAAATTTCCTTATTGATAAGTATGGGAGAATCAAAATAGGTGATTTTGGACTCTCAAATTTCTATTTGAATCACAAATATTCAAAAATTTATAAAGGAACCAAATTATTCATGGCTCCAGAGATATTCAAAAGAAAGGCATACAATCCAATGGCTGCAGATGTATGGGCAATTGGAATAACTCTCTATTTTATGGCTACTCATCAATATCCATTTTATTCTCCTGATCCAGTATTGCTAGCTCGCCAAATTGACATTGGCATCTACGCAGACGAGAAAATTGATGATCCATTCATGCGGCAACTGATAGGAAAATGTTTAGTTGTGAATCCCGAGAAAAGGGCAACGATTGACGATCTCATCAATCTTCCCTATTTCACACAAGGTATCATCCCAAATGATCCATCTATTCACTCAATGATGCGAACAAATGGAAAAGTAGTAAAACCACAGATACCGAAGCGTCTTTCCATGTTCTCACACCGGTACAACATGTTCAATAAGTTTTTCAAGTCATCTCGCATCCAACTTTGCCTTTCAAGATCAACTGAAATATTATGTTAATTTTAATCTGTTTGCAATGAATTCTGTTTGTAAATATATTCGTATGCTTATTCGTACCATTTTTGAGTCTGAAAAAACCGAAATGGAAAAACAATGCATACACCGAATGATCAATTTCGCTTGAAACGCAGCCATTAATAAGAACAAAACCAAAACAACAAAGAAAGCAAACTCGACTGAAAATATTTCACAGAAATTTTTGAATCAGGACTAAAAAAATTAACCCAACAGTGAGAACTCAGTCTAATACCATCAACAACTATAATATTTTGTAAATATCTGAAAACATCATTTACAAAAATTTGAATCATATTTTTTTCTTTACATTTCCATTTAAAACTGCGTGCACAAATGGCACCAGCTGGATCGCTTTATCAAAAAATCTTTTTACACCCAATTTTATAAAATCGCACAAACGCATCACTCAGGTGATGCAGGTGGACATTAATAAAGAAAATTCAGAGAGATTCACAAAAATTATTTTAAATGGATCCTGAAGAAACAGCTTTTTTCCAACAGAACGGGATCACCTGCCAGGAGATCATTGCCAAGGGTGGGTACGGAGAAGTGTACCTGGTGTATTCAAGCGTTTATAAGCAAACTTACGCCCTCAAAAAAATCCCGGAGAAGCTGTTTAATCAATCAGAAATCGATTGCTTAAAGGCAATAGATGATGTTAATATCGTTTCGCTATACCAATACTACAAATTTGGCGAATTTTACTACATGCTTATGGAATATTGCCCAAACGACCTCGACAAGCTAGTTAGGAAGTCACCAGAGCTTCCACCAGAGTATTTAATGCGCTATGCGCACGACATTCTTATCGCAGTCAAAGCTTGCCATGACAGACACATCGCACACTCCGATATTAAGCCATCTAACTTCATGATAGATAGATATGGAAGAGTGAAGATTGGCGATTTCGGTTTATCGTCTATATATAAAGACCATCCGACTAGTAATTTGTTCAAGGGCACAAGATTGTTCATGGCACCGGAGATTTTCCTGTTCAAAGAATATGATCCGATGGCAGCTGATGTTTGGGCTATCGGCGTAACTATATTTTATTTAGCGACTAAGACGTATCCTTTTTATTCGAATGATCCAAGAGTTCTTCTTCAGAAAATCGAAAAAGGAGTATATTGTGATAAAAATATTGATGATCCCAATCTCAGGATGGTTATAGCCAGGTGCATAGAACATGATCCACATTATCGTGCAAAAATTTCCGAGCTTTTGCAAATGCCGTACTTTGCTCCTTATAACCAGCCTCAGCCTGAAAGGATTAGCATCTTCCCAAGAGGTGAAAATATGAAATCTCAGCAACTAATTGTCAAGCCTCAAATCGCGGGCAGACGCGCTTCAATAGGCGCCATTAGTATCCTCAAAATGAAGGGCATGATGGGCTCTAGGCTCCAGCTTAACCAGCCACAGAATAAATCTGTTGAAACTTTCAATCTTGGAGATTAATTGTTTTGTAAATTATTCTTTTCTTTATACTATACTATACAAACAAACAAATTTTTTAGAGAAGTTCGTTGAGCTCTGCTAGGATGAACAGCTTCTTTTTCGGCTCATTAAACGAGATTGGGCTTTCAATTAGATTTGCATGCGACGACGATTTCAGCTCCTCGCGTTCTTTCTTCCGCAGCGAAAAGGTAGTTTTGAGCTCAAGAAAGACATCGCCTGGCGCTCTTCTGTGCTTCCTCTGGTCGTCTTTATATGCTGTGATCGCCTCTTTGAGATCAACAAGTAGAGGAGGGTGTTCTGCTTCGGATGACCTATGTATCTCGGTGTCGTCGACAATGATGTCATCGGATGTGATCAGTGCAAACGGCGTGCTTTCTTTGGATATAGAAACTCTAAACCTTGGGTCGAGCGATGACCATTTCAGGGCATTTTCATGTGCTTCATGCTTCAAAATAGCAGCTCTGTCTCTTGGCTTTCTCTTCCTAAGAGCTGCAGCCTCAGAAAGCTCAGCCTTCTCCGCATTCTTCAAGAATTTCGCGACTTTAGCAGGCCGCCGCTTCATCTTCTCTCTGAAGAACCTCTCAACGGTCATTTGCGGCGGCCTAGAGTCAGCTGCAATATCTCTCCACCCGTATAGGAGAATAAGGTGCCATAAAACATTTCGTAGGTGGTGCCGTTCAAGGAATGTTAGTGATCTGACTGGTTCAGCAAGCGAAATTCTGTTCCTAACAGCGTCAATGATGTTCGATGTTGGCGCTTTTATTTTGAAGTTTTTATCTGCTTCAACATCAGATATTCTAAAGACCGAGACACGCCTACGACGCCCTGGACCAGGTTGTGGCGCTGCTTGGAGCTTGAAGGGCGTGAATATCTTATGTGTCTTGATGCCTGCATTAATTTTGAACGCTTCGAACAAAAACCTTTTCAAAGTGGTCCTTCTCGATTCGAATGCTGCAAATGCTGCGTAGCAACGAGCTTTGCGGGAGCATTCGATCGATTGGCGCCAGATAAAGAAAGCACGCGCCATGGTCGACTCTATGAATTCACCGCGTAAGTGTAGCAGCATCGGCATCAAGAGCGATTTATTGCGCCAGACGTTGCTGATTATCAAGCAGTTCTTCACGCTGTAGTACAGTGCACCTTCGCGCCACGCCTTGAAACACTTCGCTAGAATGAACAGTGTTTTCCGCATTGTGTAGAGAAGAAGAGTTCCACGCCTTATCTGGCCACGGTCCATAATAGAGTACCAATGAGACATTATGCGACGCGTCTTTGCTTTGCTAAAACTGCTCAGGCGGCCGTTTTCGCTCAACGCACGGACGCAGCGAAGCAATAGATTTTTGTTTAACTTGAATGCAGAGATAGTGACATGGCTGTTGCGCTGCTGAACCATGTAGTTGTTTAAAGCAGCAAGAGCACGTGATATTAGATGCGTGTGGCTGAAAATTTCAGAGTTTTTCTGCATTTTTAATTGATGCTTTGTGTTTGCATTGAAAATGTTCCATTCGAATATGAAGTACTTAGAACATTCGTAATTGTAGAATTTTGGATGATTTTTCTGTATGGTTAATCGTTTGAGAACCTGAAAAGTCCAAAAAAGAGATCCAAATCGTCTTCGCATTTGGTACGATGCATAAGCCGTCGGCATTTTCCTCATTTGTTTGAGATCCACAGTTGTTTGATGCCAATTAATTATTATTGGATGTGCAAAATTATATTTGACCGATAAATTTATCATTTTTACTGGTTCTTTGATAACTCTATTGCGTTTTCGCTGCTGTGATGCTCTCCAGTGCTTTTGTATTACATTTGCAGCGATATCTTCTTCAGCCTTTTTGATTTGAAGCTTAATGTATTCATCAATCTGATTTTTGTCGGAAAACTCTGTTGATTTACGTAGATTCTGTACTCTAGCGCTATTCGGAGTTTTGAGTTTATCGCATTTCGACAGAATTCCGGACCCAGCTGGCGCTGGTGAAAGTCTCTTTAGCGGGAGACCTCTGACTCTTGATGTTGACGGAGCTCTGACTGCCGGGACGTTTTCTCTAAACAGTCTCGGAGTCAGACTCCTCATTTTTAAACGCTTCTTTGTTTTTTGCTATATTGTAGCTTTCGAATAGTTTTATTAAGCGCAAAATTTCCAAAAATTTACCTCGAAAAATCGGAAAAATCAATTTTTTTTTTCAAAAAAATTGATCGGCTAAATTCTGATTTTTTCATAATTAATGGATGATTTAACCAAAATGAAGCCCATGTACTATGATATTCTCTCACCGACTGATCAGCAGAATTACGATAAGCTCAGAGAAAACCTCTCGAGCCTTGATAACAAGTTTATCAAAAATCAAAGATGCCAAACAATTCAATCGGCTTTCAATTCGATCAGAGAGTACTGCTGCAGACATGATGATGAAGACTGGAAGCGATATTTGGTTTGCGGAATTTGTTGGCTCGATAATGATATTGCAATTAATATTCGAAACATTCGACTTTTACTTAACAAATGCAAGTCATCGATAAATGGGGCTCTTGTGAAAATGGGGTATGGTGCAGACCTCAAAAAAAGTGAAGAATCAATGGCTTTGATCTCCAAAATTCCATTTTTAAAGGGTAATTTTATCGAACAAAGAAAATGGACAATACGTAGACGAGTGATTGCATCGCCGGCTCCTCTTTCCCGATTCAATCCTTATGCCTCACCATACTTAGTAACCCCACAGCCATTCTTCGCTCAGTACCAATTATGCCAATATAATTCCCAAATCGAAAAAGCAAATCTGTTTGCTATTCCGCAAAATATTCAACAAAATACCCAGACAAATCCTCAATTACCAGAGCAAATACAATGCCCATGCAAGCAACCAGAAGTAAAAGAACAAGAAGAAAGCCAAGTCCAACGAATGATAAAGTTGTTAGACGAGAATTTCGAAATGGATCCAGCATGTTGTATGCCAATAGAATGGAATGTTGAGCTCGACGATCAAATGCTCGAATGGAGTTAATCCCTTTTATTATAATTTTATTTTTTGTTGTTTTTAATTATAAATATACCTTTTTATCATCATTTGCAATATCCTTTTTCGACCCAATTTTTCTTTTCTCAAGAAATTTTACTTTCTCGCATATCTTGGAATTAAACCATAAAAACTATATTATTCAATTGCATACATAATAGACATATTAAAAACATATTAGATAAAGCAAATTTGTGACTTATTTTTTCAACGTAAACAAGATTAGACGTTTGAAAGGTTTTAATCGGAATTTAATTAACAACATATAAATCAACAGCGAATTCCAAAAATTAAAGTTCTGTAGTTATCACAATAAAACATAATTTGCTAAAAAGTCTATTTTCCTTAACTACTTGTGCCAGGGAATTATAATATGAAGTGCGTAATAACGAAAAAATAATATCTCAATTTCGATCGGAATCTCAATTATTTAATTTTCTGCTTCATTCATTCCAATTTAGATATTCCTTATAAAGTATTGCTTATTTGACAGAATTGATATCTAAGTTTTGAGAGTTCTCATTCAATTTAAACAAATTTGAAATAAATCAATAAAAATTTTAAAAACTAAATCAAACATTTAAATTAACTAAAACAATCACTCAAGTCACCAATAGTGACTCAAGATAAAGAACAAAATAAATGAGATTTTTGATCACATCCTCGAAAGTGCCCTTGGAGGTAACGTGAGGCATGAAGGAAATGGAGAAAATAGCTTAAATACTTCTTCTTCGTATGGATTAATTGTTTGAGCTTCGATTTTGCGAATTTGTGTATTTGGAGTTAACTGTGGTGCTTTAATAACTTTGAATTTGAGATCTTTCTTTGATTTTGCACGATTGAAGAATCTGTGGTGTAAAATTTGATTCATATCAAACCTTTTCTGTGGATTAATGTTTAGCATTCCTTTTAAGAGATCAACTAAATCATCTGGAACTGATGAATCATATTGTAAATAGCTTTCCATTGCAGATCTTGCAATCTCGTATTCGTTCGCACCGTTAAAAGGAAGCTTTCCAAAACAAGCTTGGTATATAGAAACGCCTAATGACCAAACATCTTCTTTGACGGGGTCAATTATCGTATCATACGAGTCTTCATCGCTGTAGTCTGAATCTGCAAAGACTTCTGGAGCCTGATATGCCGGCGTTCCAAGAACACACTCAGCGCTCTGGAAAGAATGGCCGATACCAAAGTCGCTGAGTTTGGCTGTTCCATCGGAGAAAAGTAAAATATTGGCTGGCTTGATGTCTTTATGCGCAAAACCTTGCTCATGGAGATGCATAAGGCCAATAACAACTTGCTTGAAGACTGTAGCAATTTGCTCGTGCGTTAGTTTGTCTTCACCTGTGCAATATTTGTCAAGTGATCCACAGTTAGCCCATTCTAGAACAATATATGCGGATCCATTTTCCTGGCAGTATATAGCTTCATGTATACTTAAGATGTTCTCGTGATGGAACCTTGCGAGGTTACGCACTTCACGCTCGAAATGTTCGTAAGGTGATTGGAAAGATCTTAGTCCGAGCGACTTAAACTTCTTAACTGCATAATAATTACCTGTTTTGGTATCAAGGCTTAAGTAAATTTTCGATGAAAATCCATCTCCAATTTGTTTCAAGAGGATGTACTGGGCTACCTGCGTTACTCTTTTCTGCTGGCTTTTGCAGTAAATTACAGGCTGGAACTTGATTATATTAGGCAACGATTGACTTCTAATTGAACACATATTATGAGAATGAACACTTTTCTGACAAGTTAAGTAAAGTATTCAATCCAATTATGAAGTTTACAAAATCTTCTTTAATTTACGAACATACCAAACCTATCATCGGCGAGTAACATGATATATACCATTCGGAATTGAGACACACAGAATCTTACAATCAAAATTTGTGATAAAAATTTTATTATCGATATTTTACTTTAAATTGCCACTGCACTAACCATTATCTCCATACAGAAATTATTTAGTTTTGGGTAAAACTATGCATTTGTAAACTTCTTTATTAGCGAAAATCGCTGTCAATTTTTAAAATATATTGGTATAATTATAGTATATTAACTAACATCCCAACTTAGCTTTTAGCTTTTTGAATTCACCAGCTTCTTATTTTTTTTTTTGTGAAGCTTTCAAATTTTATAGGTGTAGTTTTTCATGTTAAATCATGTAATAACAGTTTTATTGAACCATAGCTCATAAAACTTTGACGATATGTGATATTATTTTAAAATAATAATCTACTATATTTATAATATCATTTTCCCCAGATTATTCGTTGAATTCTATCGTCAACTTAATTTCTGGGGCTCTCTCAATTTTTGAGTTAGGAATAAACTTTATTCTTATAAATTTCAACTTTCAATTTATAACTTGCATTTAGCATTATCTACATTAATTTTGTATCGCGAAATTCCAATAAAATAAATTTACATGCGTTTTATATTCCTACAGCCCAGACCGAAGTTATCATATTTATTTTGCATGCTTACATATAGAGACTAGTTTATTTTAGCGACAATTTTAAATTCTTTCATCACTATTTCTATCTGGCCTCAAAATGAACTCGTGAATGATGTCGTTTCAATGCAAATATACATTATTAGCTCGTTTTTACATTTATATCTTTGAAAATTTCTCGAATTCCAAATATTTCTCCAACGTTGGTTTATACTTTTTCTCAATTTATTATTGGAAATAATGCAAAAAATTCTAGGGTTTATATATTTGATGAAAAATATCAATTTTAAATATCGATTATATTAAGATATTCTAGATTTACCGTATTGATGCAATTTTAAGATTTCAAATAATCAGCTTAATACGAAATAAAGTAACATTCATCTATATTTTCTTTAAAAAACACTTTTAATGCCAAAATAAATTTTTTGCTCACAAAAATCGCTCTCACTGCGATCTGAGTGAGATTATTCGAGAAATGATGAGTTTATCATCATTTTTCTTTTCTTTTATGTCTAGGACTTCCTTGATTTCGTTGACAAAACTATCATGCGAATTCTTCAATGTCTCATACTCTTTTCTCCAAAAGCCACCTCCTTGTAGCGCATCATTCTCTGCTCGAAGAGTCTTAATTACAAGCTCAAGCTCTTCGCTGCTGGAGTCGCTCTGTTTCTGCATCAGTTGAGAGACTTTCAACGAAAGCTCAGTATTTGTGTCTTTTAGCTCTTTACATTCCTCTTTCTGTTGAGTGAAGGCTTTGTCATATGCCTTTATAATAGCATTCGCTTGCTTCTTAACTGATTTCAGTTCTTTACTTTGGGTTTCGAGCTTATGTTCCATATCATGCAGTTTAGTCTGATATTTTACTTCAAGTTGTTTTACTATAATTTGAGTAATTGAATTTGCCTCTTTAGCAGCTGATTCCATTTGGGAAATTAACTCTTTTGCTCTATTGTCACTAGCTTTTTCAATTACTTTCAATCTCTCCTTGAGCTCATTATTCTCTTTCAAAAGTTGTTCAATCCTTATACTTATTTGCTCATCTGGTCGAATAATCGGATCGCTTTCGGTAATTTTTTCCTTAATTATGATTTCTGGTACAGTCACGATTTTTTCTTGTACAACAACTTCTGCTGGATGATCTTTCAGCTCTCTGAACTTCTCAATAATGAATTGAGGCATATTCTTTATATCACCAGAAAATTCGATTTCTCTGCGGACAGATCTGTCGAAAACTTCTAATAGTTTCATGAGTCTTATTACAGCAGCAAGTATTTCGTGAAGTGGTCTTTTAGATTCAGGAATATGCAGCACATTCATTATTTTAGAGGTAACGAAATCATAATCACTGAGTCTATCTATAAGTTCACCAGGCAACTGATTGAAATCGCAATTAGCAGCGATAGCTATTTGCTCCAGTTTTACTTTTAACAAACATTTTGCTTCCTCCGAAGCACGAACACGGTTCCACAGTGATGATGCTCTTTCAACAGCAATTGTGCTTTCAAATAAATCATCGCTCAACTCAAGACTAATCCCTGATGCTTCTTCTAACTTTTTTCGTTGTTGCTCAACTGCTTCTTCAAGGATCCCATTATTACCCATGAGATGAAACACAGCTGACATATGATTTCTTAGAAGATCATTCAATCTCTGGTTTTTAATCAATAAATCATCATTAGCTGATTTATTTGAACTTAGTAAAAGTTCAAATTTTGCTTTTTCAGCTTCGCTAAAAAGATCAGCGCATTTTTGCTCATAAGATTCACATCTTTGTTTTGAAACTTTGAGTTTAGACATTGTAATGGATAACTGTGTTTCTAGCGCTTTCATTACATCATTTATTTTATAAAATAATTCTAATAATTTAGTACTTTTCTTAGATACTATTGATAGTACATCAGCTTGAATTGCCATTTGATCAAAAATTTGAGGAATTGATTCTTTTTCTATATCTTTGTTTTCGGTAATGTGAGTATTATTAATTTGTACCCCAGTATCAGTCAATTTCGTTGAATTTTGATTGCCTAGTATCATCAGACTAATTCGATCATTTTTTTCGGATATCTTTTGCATCTTTTTAGTTAACTCTTCACATCTGATTCGTAATGTTGCATTTTCTTCGGTCAACCCTAGAACTTCGTTTTTAAGCTGTTCTAATAGCGTATTTTTATTTTGTAGCCTCATGGTTATTTGTCTGTTTTCATCTACAATTTGTATTAATTTGTTATTCAACTCAAATTTTTCTTTTTCAGCATTAGCGTATCGATTATCAATCTCCTTTCTAGATTGCACAAGCTTAGAGTGCAACATGGCTTGGTCTTTTCGATTTTCAATCAGTTCTTTTTTTAGTAAATCATTAATAGTAGTAAGCTTTGATATTTCTTCGATTAAATCTTGTATTTTGCAGTGGTTTTGTTTGATCAAATCAAGGAAATCATTATTATTTGCTGTATTAACATGATTTTCGGAATATTTGCTTATAAGTAGACCTGAACTGCGTAGTGTTTCATGAATGAGAGTTGTAATGGCATTTTCAAGAATTTTCAGATCTGTTTTCGTGAAAATTAGGATTTTATCCATTGCAAAAAGGCTATGCAGACAATAATAAAGCTCTAGTAGTTGGTTATCGTTTCCAACAAATATCCTAAAATCGAAATTAGAATGAATTTTCTTGAATTTTAGTAGAATCTGCGACATTTCAGTCGTACTAGATACAGGAATCGCACCTCTGGTTGTGGCAGATGATGGATTTAGTATCGATCCGCTGTTTAGCAAGGATGCCATAAAAGTAATAACCTTATTTAATCAAACAACAAACAATAGCTTTTATTTTTAATTGCTTTTTGCAACTATCCTGCTACGCAGATGTGGCTTGATAATACTTCTATAGGCCGCGCTTCCAAATGTTTTTGATCGTATCTTCGATACCGGTGAGATATTTTGTCTTTGATTGACCTCGGCTGCTAATTGTTTAATAGAAGCTCTGTCATCTGGGTTTATTTTAAGACATTTCTCTACAATGTCTCGGAGTTGAACTGGTAAATTCTTCAATTCATCCTTTCCAAATTTCATTTCAGCAATAATATATTTGATGTGTTCACCATTGTATGGGAGCTTTCCTGTTCCAAGAAAATAGAGCATTACTCCGAGTGACCAAATATCTGCGACTTTTGGATCATATTCGCAATTCAAAGCAATCTCTGGTGCCATATAATGGACTGAACCACATACTCTGTTGATTTCATATTGACCAGATTTAGTTAAAATTGTTAATCCAAAATCGCAAAGTTTTGCTCTTCCAAATTCATCAATCAGGACATTAGATGGTTTAAGGTCACAATGAGCAAAACCTAAACTATGAATATATTCAAGTGCCTCGATAATTTCTTTGGTATATTTCATTATTTGATTGATTGGAAGTTTCTTATTCTCTTTTAATAGAGAATATAAGCTTCCTCCTGGACAGTATTCTAAAATCAAGAACAAATAACTTTCATACGTGAAGGCATCATAGACTCGAACAATATTTTGATGATCAAATGTCGTCAATGCATTTAATTCTCTTTTGAATTCGCCAGTTGTATCATTTGAAACTTTGCAAACAAATTTCATGTCATATTTTTTGCTCTTGACAATGAAACATGTGCCAAATCCACCTTTGTTCAAATATTTCATGATTTCATATCCATGTTCTTCAATAGCTTTCTCAACAGTTTCAGGAAACATCAAAAATTATGATTCTAAAATTTTGACAGAATATTCAATTTCTTCAATCAAGAAATATGGTAATTATCTTTCCGTATCAAATATTAACTCATGACCATAAATTTTATCAAAATTGGCTAAAAACTCCTTACACTTAAAATCTTATATATATATATATCATGATGTTTCCGAATGCTGTAGTTAAAGAACTCTGACCAAACGCATCACAAAACTCTGATTTTTTTTCATAACGTGTTTTGAAATGATTCCTCGCATATTAATCATCACATAACATTTCCGAGCTTAATTGTTACCGTGTTTCTAATTTCAATTTGTATCTCAATTCGAATTTTTGATAGCGGTAAAAGCCTGAAATTGAGAACAAAAACGAAAATTCTTTTTTAGCAATCAATTATTTATTGTTATGGAAAGATCTTTTTAATTTAATCAAATCATAATATTTGATTTGATATTTTGCTATATTCAATTTCAATCATTAATCTGAATCTCTCATCTTAACAAAGCCTAATTCATGATAATTTTTCATAATTAGATGAAAATGTTTCGAAAAAAATTATCATTGAATTCAATTATTTTCATATTTCCTGATATAGTTTATCATTAATATTTGAAATATAATAAAATCTTCGAAATTTAGTTCTCGTTTTTGAGAAAGTTTGATACTATGTTATAATAGTGTATTACAAGCAAGAATTTCAATTAAAACCTGATGTTTCCGGTTTCAATTTACGAATTTCTTTTATTTTGCGTAAGAATTTGAGGATACATTAATTGAACACAGGAATTCATAATTTCAGGGTTTCATATCGTCATTTCGATCAATTATATTATTCTAAAATTAGATTCGTTTAATCATATATTATTCATAATTTACTATTTTACTCTTCAATCTAATACCAAATAACATTCAAATCTAGCCATTATTCCATAATGGAAAAAGTCCTCGTTACTTTTGATGTTGATGGAACTCTTATAACTTCTGTTCCACAATCAAAACAGCATACTGATGCAATAAAAGAGACAGCAATTAGACTCTTTGGTCTCCCAAAAGACATTGATATTAAAAAATTCTGCCAAAGTAACTTTTCCGGAACAACAGACTCATGGATTGCGAAAACAATCATACAAAAAGCTACAGGCAAATCAGAAGTCACCCAAGAAGAACTCGATAATTTCGAAAAATCCGAAGACGAAATATATCACAGAGATTACGAAGGAATGCATGTAGCATTATATGGTGTTGAAGATGCACTCAAAGAAATAGTCAAAAAGCCTAATGTTACAATAGCTTTGTGCACAGGAAACTACGAAAGAATTGGCTGGACGAAGGTTGGACATACTGGTATTGACAAGTACTTCGAGGGAAAGCTCGGCGGCTTTGGCAATATATTGGAAAGAAAGGACATTTTGAAAGAAGCCATTAGAAGAGCTGAGGACTACAAAGGATACAAATTTGATCGAGTTATTCATGTCGGTGATGCAGCCCAAGATGTTGAGGCAGCTAATAGCAATGGATGCATAGCTGTTGCAGTAGAAACCGGAAAACTCAAAAAAGAGCAATTTCCTAAACCCTGCTTCGTTATTAATAATATGAAGGATTCTCTACAAGATTTAATTAACATTATCGATACCGGAAAGCCAATTAATAACTCCTGCATTCATTCCCAATAGTTAAAAATTTTCATTTTTTTTTTCAATGATTGATATTGATTTACAATCGCCATATATTCAGAGATCTGCTGCAATTAAAGATCAAAATCAAAATGCTCGTATGCTTATAAATTCATATGAGATAAAGTCGAACCAAAATCATTTAGCTTTGATAAGCAATAAAATTATGATGACGATTGTTACAGACAAAACAGCGACTGAATTCACTTTTGAAGTAAAGATATTAAATGAATACTCTTTAAATGCTGCTAAAGAGTTTCTTCTTACAGGAAAATTTATTGGTAACGTGAGCGAATCAGTATTGATTGATATGTTTGCAATCGGAGAAACTATTGGCAATGAGGACTTGATGAAACCTTTAGAAAAACATTTTAAGAATCAAAAATATGACTTGAAAAATGTTTTTACTATATTTAGCTTTTGCAAGAATCCAAAGCGAAAAAAAGATATGGTAACATTTATTGCTAAAAATCTATGCAATTTTGAAAGAGATTTACTTATATCTTTTTTAATTCAAAATGGTATTGACTTCACTGAGCAGCTATTGGATAGCAGTGACATTAGTATTTATTCAAATGATGACATATTTGAAATTGCTTTGGCTCTTGCATATCGCGATAAATCTTATATTCGTTTACTTGCCAAAAAAACCTCTCCACCCCTTTCAAATGAAAGTATTTCACTTCTTTACACTTTCTTTGAATCTTTACTTGATGATCTTCCAGATCAAGATATCAAAAAAGTCTGGAAGATGATAAAATTCTTGAATCCTCCCGATAAATTAACCAATTCTTTCAATGAGGAGAACATATTTACTAATCATCCTACCATTTTCACTGCTTCAGGTCTCTGGTCATCTATTAAAAGTGTGCAGATGAATACTAATGATTCTAGAGCAGACTTTGGAACATCAGACATTCCAGGTTCATGGGTTGAAGCATCACTCCAATCGGGATGCGCAATTCCCATTACTTACAAGCTAATGTCAAAGAATATAAATACAGGGACATGCTTTCTCCAAAGTTGGGTACTACAGGGAACAACTATCAATAATGAATATGTAACATTGGATTCACATAATTCAGATCCATTCCGTCCAGGTGAGATTAGAGAATTTCCAATCACAACACGTACGAAATTCAAATCATTTAGAATAATTCAAACAGGTCCAGCAACTAATGGCTGTCATGTCCTCTGCCTCAATGTTTTCAACATTTCAGGTAATTTTTTCCCTTCCAGGTATGAAAATTAGTTTCTTATAGAAGTATTTTGAAATTTAACGCAATATCTTGTAATTTATTTTTTTTTTTAAAATATCCTCTCTATCATATTTAAAAATTATCGAATAATAAATTTGAAGATTTGCAAATAAATATCTATTTAAATTCATGAATATTGAACATAGGTTCAAAACCAGGCATTTTGAATATGATTTTATGATTCAATAAAATAATTCCAAAATGTTTTTTAATATATATATTATTAGTTTACATGATTTTAGTTAACAGTAATACGTCTGCTTTTCTTTGCTGTATTCGAAACAAGTGATTGAAATGTTATATTTGCAGAAGCGCTAGGTCTAATGGAACATTTGCTTTTAGAGAGTCTCTTCTTTATCATTTTTCCAATATCAGATGCAAAACTTCTTGCAATCGGATCAACTTGCAAGCAAGCGTCAACAATCATCTTCTGGAATGTATCTTTAATCTTAGAGTCATCATACTTATGACATAAGATATTTTCTAGCATTTTTTCTTTAGAATCTAATGACCAAGGATATTCTCCGGTAAAGAGATAATATAATGTAACTCCAAGAGACCATATATCAGCTAAAAATGGATTGTAATCCTGACCTAACAGTATCTCCGGCGCTGTAAAAATTGAAGGGACATAATCTTTATGCAGTTGATAATCTTTATCTGGATTACATGCAAATCCAAAGTCCCAGATTTTAATTTTTCCTTCCGAACTTTGCAAAAATGCAGATGGTTTAATATCTCCATGAACAATTCCAGAACTATGGCAGCTTTTGACAGATAAAACTAGTCCCAAAGCAATATCTAACTGTTTTTCTGTTGCAAATTTCTGTTTGCTGGCGATTAATTCCTCAATAGTAGTTGGGCAATATTCCATAACTAAATACATGCTATCTTTATAGTTGTAGTATTTGTATAATTGAATAACATAAATACTTTTCATTTCCATCATACATTCAACCTCGGAATCTCTAAAAGATTTAATCGGAGTTCTTTTTATACTGAAATGCATCTTATATTGAGGCGAATATACCAGGTGCATTGTTCCGTTTGTGCACTTACCTATTGGTCTGATATATTTGAAATCCTTGCTTGCCAAGAAATCAGAGTCCAAAGGCGTAATCATTTTATCTGATTTTGTAAATTCAAACAAAATGTTAAATTTTGCCAAAGCGGAAAATCTCATTGGACAATAATGCCAGACAAATGCTAGGTTATTTTTTTGGCGTGTAAATAATGTTCACAAAAATATAAAATCCTTCAGAAATTTATTAAAGAGTTTTTGTACAACATAGTGCCGATATATGCATACAGCATTTTTTCAAAATTTTAAATTCGTAGGAAAGTGTTTTATGGCAAATTTGCATGAACCATCAAATAGTATTATGAAAATTATTCAAGTTCTCAATTTTTGAATGTAATGTATTCTATGAGATTAACAAAAATCGCCAAATAATTTATAGAAAAAATACGTTTTTAATCATAGGATTAAGGATTATTTATATATAAGAATTCTATTGTGAACAAGTAAGAAAAATTTTCGCAGAGATACAAAGAAAAGTGTCAAAAAAAAAAAATATCTCTCAGAATTGAACGATGAAAATTTTAAAAATAAAAGTAATTTTTCTGTCGAAAGTGTTTTGCGTGTCAAATAGCCAAAAAATAAAGTGTCAGATTGTCAGATTTTGAGCAATCAAAAATAGTCAAGAAAACTATAAGAATAAAAAATCTAAATGTCTTGTAAATTTTGAAATTAACACATAAAGAATAAGATGTCAAAAGTGCTATTGCAGGGGTGAGCATTCAATATTAAATGTTAAAAGTTGATAACGATTGTTATTATTTTAAATAGTAAAAATCAAAGCACCACTCTTTGTGGCACATAGATTTCGGGTGGCACAATGTCATCTGAAGTTCTCACCAAAGTCGTCGATGAGAAAAATAAATTCACAATTCAGTAAGACATAAACACAGGATGATTCGTACAGAATAGAATTGATTGTATAGTTACAAATTCAACTGCAATGCTATCCATCTTTCTTTATCTGCCCATAATCATTCCATTTATTCATCTAACTATGGTAAAAAGCAAGGCCACCACCCAAGGAATCTCATGCAGCGATTTTCGTTCTGTGTAAGGCACCTTGTG
>MRSU01001504.1:0-11444 GCA_008369845.1 Trichomonas gallinae
TCGAGATCAGCAACAACCTTGCCATACTTCCAGCCCATTGTTGTGGAGAGCTTGCCAAGCTTTGTTGTTGGGCGATCTGTATGGATTGAAACGCAGCGGAGAGCGTGTGGAACAACTACGCGCTTGAAGTTGACGTACTTAGCTGGAACACCCTCGAAGCACTTAAGGTTGCCGAAAGCCTCAGCACCACGGTGGGTCTTGTATGGGAGCATTCCGCGGACAGCACGAGCGAAGATCTCGTGTGGAGCACGCTGGTGGAATGGACCGTCACGTGGGTTTGAGTTTGTTGTCTTGTTGAGGAAGCGTTCGTACTCGTGGACGACGAATTTGTGCTGGCCGTTGAGCTCGATCTCTTCGCAGCGAACAACGACGACTTTACGGCCCTTGAGGAGTTGCTTGGCAACGGCAGCGGCAAGGCGACCCTGGATGTGGCCCTTTGCATCGATAACAACCGGAGCAGACATTCGAAAGGAAGGGCCAATAGTCAATTTTTCTATCGTCTTAATTTTTTGTTTTATTACATTTTTGGGATTGCTATATAATGTTATTTATAAATTTTGTCTTTTTATCCCTCTTTTATTGTAGCTCATTTTATGTCAAAAATTTACCAATTTGTCAATGTAAATTGATTTTACATGACAGATTTTGTTGAAGCATTAGATATGAATGATACCTTACTTAATGGTGTAGTCCTTATTATGATGCTTAACTCCTAAATATATTTATATTCAGCATTTTTGATTATAAGTTGTTATCAACATTGATTTTATTATTTTATTATTATACTAGTTATGAGTGATATCCTGCATAATTGTGAAGATTACACGATGAAATTCTACCCCTAAATATACATTACTTGGCAAATTTCTTTTTGATTATTAAATCTCTTTTCCTAAACTTAATATTAATTCCCAATAAGGATGTTTTGATCTATCATTCATTAAGTTGAGGTTCTAGAACGCCTGTTAGTGATATATTAGTTGCAAAGGTTAATTTCCGGGTTTTATAGCTGTATATTAGAAAAATATGTCGAGATCTATATTGGATATATGACCAAATGTCTCTAAATTTGGTTAAATATTTTATTTAATTTTCACGTTAGTTTTGCATGAGTTGAACGATGGAGTTGTATATTTCGTCTTTTCCATGCAATTCTGCGTATTTTTGACACAATTTCGTGATCCATGAAAAATCTGAACCTGATTGGCGCATTTCCATGATAATATTGTCAATTGATTCACCAATTTGCAATCTATATTTGGCATAAAAGATAATAAATATGTAAATAGCGCCATTATATAGAACAGAACTCTGATTAAAAACTGTATCAATTTGTTCTAATGTGCTGTTGTCTGCTACTGCATTCATTTGGTCTAGTGGAATTAGGTCCGGCTGTGTTACATCAATAACTTCAAAAATATCAAACATATCGTCGGCATTCGATAATTCTTCGATTTCTTGTTCTTCTGCTGTGAAAACATCCTTAATTAGCTCGACAATGAAAGTATAAATCGTTTCCAATTGTTCTTCTCCGATGAAATCTTTTTCAATATATCCAAAAATGCTTTCTAATGAATACATAAGCAATGATTTGTTCGATATTATCAGTTCAATGAGATTTAGTAATAGTTCAGGCTCGAAAACACAAATATTAAATGAATTGCATTTTTCAATCACGTAAAACAAAGTTCTAATCATTAATTCTTCTGTATTCTCGCTGAAATATGCAACTAGCAGCTCATGAATCTTGTTTGATAGTGTTTCTTGATCTAAAACTAAAAACTCTGCTAAAAACATCAAAAACGTCGACAATTGAACTGTTGATGTTGGTTCTGTATCCATTACATAGTTTACAAACGGTTCGAGGAACTCTACATTTCCAATTACTTTGTTTTTGATTAGAATTAAGATATATAATGAATTATCAAGTAATTCTTGATTTTCTGTAATGCTATCTGACGTTAACCATGTTGCAAACAGATCTATATTATAATTCGCTAAATAGTAGCAAACTTTACCTGCATAATGACGAATTAAATCAGAATTATCTAAAACATGTATATTATCCCAAAGATCTTCGAACGAATCTGTAGAAATGCTGCATAATCCTAACACGGATGGTATTATTTGATAAAACTCTTCATTGAACTCAATCAAATCCAATTCTAAACAGTTTGAAAGGAATTTCATTGACTTTGTTGATATAATAAGTTCCACTTTGGTTAGTACTATGCTTGATATTGATTCCTTCAGCTCAACACAATTTCTTAGCATTGATGAAAGATAATCAAGAATTAAAGGAGAAAGTTCAGGATTTTCTGGCGAGATTCCATTAAATATGAATTGTATGCACCCAGAATTTATTATAAATAGCTTAAATAAACCGAAATGTTTCGAAATTAACAAAATTAATTTTTCATATATTAATTTTGAGCAAAGAGGTGACTGAAAAGTTTTCAAAACAAAATCAAATGAAGCTGTTCTGGATTCTGTGTATTGATCTGTTAAACTACTATGTTTATGAAAATCAAATGCGCTAAAATATAAATTAAACATTTCTATGAAATATAGAATTGTTTGTTCCGTATATGAAGTTGTGGACTGGAAATTTTGTGATAATTTCTCATATAAACATGTGATTGTAAAATTATTTGTTGAAAAAGTCGAAATTAAGGATGGTTGTAATTGCAAATAGTCTGATCTGGTGTAAAATTGTTGATTATCGAGATATTTTAGGAAAATATTGATTATTTGAATTGCACTAGGAAAATCATCAAGATCAAACATTGATAAGTACCAAAACCATCTTGATATAGATCTATAAACGAATCCTGACCACAAAATGGCCCTTGAATCGTTTAAAATTGTATTCAAAATATTTTGTATATGAGATGCATTAGAACACACATTATAAATGAGTTCATTCGCTCTATTTCTCTCTTCCTCATTCTCACTTGAAAGACTGACGAAAAGATTCTGCACATAATCAACTAAAGATGTTTCTTCTGACATTATGACAAAATTTGTTGTAAATTGTCGGATATTAATGTAAAATGTCAGAAAATATTCCAAAAATGATTTTTTAATGAGTAAAATTAAAAATACATATATAGTTAATCATAAATATAAAATAAAAAATATAAATCATAAAATATATCAACCAAAAAATAATTTTTAGTCGATTTCACGACAAAATATATTATAACCACATTAATAGCTGTGTAAAAATCGAGTTTTGAAAAGAAAGAAAAAATTAATTCAAAAATTGGACCAAAATGAATTTTAATAAGTAAAATTAAAAATATTAATAAAGATAATTATAAATATAAAATAAAAAATATAAATCATAAAATATATCAACCAAAAAATAATTTTTGGTCGATTTCAGGACAAAATACATAATAACCACATTAATAGCTGTATAAAAATCGAGTTTTGGAGAGAAAAAAAAGATCAACGGTTTCGTGTACGTTATTCGTCAATGCTTCCTAATCTTCCTGGTTACTCATTCAGGAATCATAGAAAGACAGACTTCAGGCGTCCACAGACCTTCCAGGTCACGGCGGGTCTGATGGGCACCAAAGCGCCGAGGCCTGAAGACATGGAAAAGACAATCACAGAAAGAACTTTAAACATAACGACAACAGCACCACCAACACAGCCAAGCGAGACATTCCCAGACTATGTGCCAGCTCACGTTGCTTATGAGCATCTTGTTCTCAGATTTTACGCATATTTCCGCGAAAATATATCAGAATCGGCAGAAGAAACATACAGAGTTCGCTACGTTAAAATCATGGTCTACCTCGAGGATGACACTGTCATGATCGAAGAAAATCACGTTCGTAACAGTGGAATCGCTCAAGGAGTCTTATTACGCAGAATGCCCGTCTTAAATCCTCTTTACCAGGACCAAGGCGTCACATATACAAATCTCGACTTCAAGGTCGGCATAAACATAGAAATTTTCGGCATTGTATATAGAATTTACGCATGCGATCAATTCACAGAGCAATACCTTCAATCCGAGGGCCGCGAGATCGGCGAGTTCGAGACACCTCCAGATGACTTGTACACAATCAAACGCACGCTCACAGAGCGCCCAATTCGTGTTTCTCATGTACAGGTCGATAAGACAAACCTCAAGAGATTCCTCGAGTTCGATCAGAAAGTTCTCCGCTTCTACACTATCTGGGACGACAGAAAGTCGCTATTCGGCGAACGCAGAAAATTCGTGCTCAATTATTTCCTCGTCGACGGACGAATCGAAATCCGCCAGGTTCTCCCGCAGAATTCCGGCCGCGATCCGGTCTCAAACTTCTTAAGAAAGACAATTCTCACGAATCCAAGAACTGGCCAGCCATATTCAGACGCAGATCTCATGATTGGCGAAACAGTCAACGCCTTCAACCGCAACTTCTTCATCTACGACGCAGACAAGTTCACCCGCGAATGGCTCGACGCGAAATACGGAATTCACGACTGGACACCAATCAACGTCGAAGAGAAGGCCAAATACAGCGGCATCAAGCATGATGTTCCTCCATACAACGGATGGGGCGACGAAGAAGACTCTCTCGGCTATTGCAATTCTCTTCATCCGAAACCACCACGCAAAGACATCAAGAAACTCATCGAGAAGGATGGACAGCTTCTCAGATTCGCTGCCCACTTCAAGAATCCGCAATTCCAGGACAAGAATCGCAAATTCGTTATCTCATATTACCTTGCGGACGACACTGTCGGCATTTTCGAGGCCCCACAGAGGAACTCGGGCTTCGGCGAGGGCAAATTCCTCCAGAGAACAAGGATAAAGAACCCAGAAACAGGAAAATACTACACAGCACAAGATTTCGAGCTAGGAAAGGAAGTAACAATCAACAAGTACACATTCATACTCGAGGAGGCAGACGAATTCGCCCTCAACTATATGGAGGCCGGAGCAGAAGAATTCCCACAATCAGATCTTTTCGGCATCGTAACAACAATGAAACAGACGCAGTCCCTCAATTTGCAGGATTTGAGGAACCAGTTCGAAATGAAGGACCCAGAGCTCAATGGCTACGTCCCAGAGAAGGATGCAAAGGAGGTTTTGCAAAAAGCTGGTTTGAACGAGCACCAAGTTGTGACAATCCTCAGGAGATGGACCGAGAACAAGCAGTTCGACTACTTCGGATTCTCGACTGCACTCAATTGATTTTCTTCTTATTTTTCGTGCTTTTTTTGAAATAAATTTGAAATTTATGTAAAATTTATTAAATATTAACATTTCTTCACATTATTTAACTTCCTAACCAGCAACTCTCAATTAATATTGCATATAAAAAACCATAATCCTAAACATAATTAAATTTTTTCTTATATTTTCGTGCAAACTTCATAACTAACAATGAAAATAAAGCATTGTATATATTTACTACAGATACTGTGAGAATGAGTTTGACAACATCATTATTATCTTTATGTGAAGCAAAAATCAAAACTTTTCTGTTTTATAGTATGATGCTATTGTATTTCATTCAGCAAGCAAATATGCAGGAAAGATGCATAGCTTATATAGATAAATAAAAACATATTTATGGAAATGTTTCATTGATATATAATGCATCAGTTTTATCTAATCTACATGATAATATTACTGTTGAAAAAATGAAAGCCAAAATGAAGCATTGTATTCCCATTGTATAAAAAAATCTCCGAATAATTAATAAAATTGATGGTTTTTAATGATGTTTTTATATTTAACTCATTATGAATATAGAATAATCAGCTCCAAAATGTGACATTGTCGTAAAAAAAAAAATCTTTCATTAATTTTAAAAATTGATAGCTTTTAATGATTCTATTATATTTGACTCATTATATGAATAAATTAATCGATCTCAAAATGTTACATTGTCGATAATTAAAAAATTCTTTCTGAAATTTCTTCAGAATTGAGACTTGATTGCGCGGGGAAATGATTTGTTATGTGTTTCTAAATCTGAAACGAAAAAAAGTTTGCCGAATTTTTTTTACATTTTTCAGTGCTCAAAAAATTGAGAAAGCTCAATGAAAAATTAAAAAACGAGTTTTTCTCCAATGACATGATCGTTAACTAAATCATTTCGAATTTTGGCTTGAAATATGAGTAATACACACGAAATGTATGCATTTCCACAAGATAGATGAACTGAGTTGTAAGGCAATTTTTTTGCATAACCAAGAGAATCGACCGTAGAATCAAAAGGATATAGTAAAATAAGTATTTAATAATCAAACAAACAACGAGTAGAATAAGTAATAAATAGCAAGTCAGACTAATTTGTTCCCCAATATTGGTTATCATAACCCTGATTGTTCCATTTCGCGTAAATTTTTTGGATACGTGGTGGGTACTGAATGTTCCAGCCTGCGTTCTCCTCCATTACTGGTACTTCATGAACCACATATTGAACATTTTGTGGCATCGAAAGCTTGGCAATACGATTAGGCTTCCTTTGCTTCTGTTCAAGAAGGCTGTAGATGTTGGGTTTAAGCAGTTGTCCGTGTATGTCTGTTGGAATTACAAACATTTTAATGCTAAAATCATCTCCTCTCAAATATTTGAGGGCTTCTAAAATCCACGAAAAACAGACCATCGTTTTCAATTTTTATATGAGATTTGGTCGTGCACGATCGACCATGGACATTGACACAATGAACTCGCACACATCCACATGACTCAATTATGTACTGAAATTTCTATGACGGATACAACACTAGCAAGGGATATACACCAACTCAAAATTTTCTATTAAAATTGTCCCCTTAGATTTAATTCAATACAAAACAGGGAGTTCGACCGAGATATCCCCTTAAATTAGTTTATTTTTTGTGTAATGAGATTCGTTTGTAATAGGATGACATTCATTTTTGTAGTTATAACAAGTCTATTGTCATTGCTACTTTTATATGTAATGGTTCATACAACACGCTTGTGCTGTCTTTATCAAATTTAATTCTAGATATTTAGAAAGGGATATACACCAATTCAAATTTTCTATTAAAATTGTGCCCTTAAATTTATCGATTCAGTATAAATTAGGGGTTACAGATTTAGTACCCCCTTTAATTTATAAATTCAATATTAATTAGGGGTTGGTTAGTAATATCCCTTTTAATTTATTACTTACGTTTATTTTGTTGTATAATTGTAATTGCTACAGTTATATATAATGTGTTATACTGAGTAGTTCATAAAAATACAAACAGACAATTTACAAACAAAATAAAAAAAAATATATTAAATTTAAGCAGTCAATGATATGACTACTAATATAATTAGAATAGAGATTGCAATGTAGAATATAGGGGCCGAAAATCCAATGTTATTATGGTAAAGAGAATCATATCTGCTATTAAAAAATGGATCGATGGTTTTGTAGTTGTACTCAGAATTTGTCTCGTTAAATGATCTTTTTAGAGCCAAATTCTTTGATTGTTCAAGTGTTAAATGCCTTTTAGGTTTTCTTATCAATAAATTGTAATCAGGACTGAGCTCAAGGATTTCTAGTTCATCTATGAATGTTTGATCATATGATCCGTTAACAATTGGGAAAGAATTTGTGATTTCATGGAAATCTTGATTATTCATTACAAGAGTTGACACATACTTATCTATGATGATCCTGTAGCACTCATAGGATCTTAGTTTCGTTAACAAATCGATTATAATATTTCTTCTCGTGAAATGAACTTGTTTCTTTGAAGTAATAGCGAGCCATTGGAAAGCTCTGCGGATATATATTTTAATATACTTCTTCGATGCATTATCCGTATATAAATTACATCTAAATAGATATTCCATAGAAATCTTACTCCAAAGTGGCTTCGTTGATATAGTATATAATAAGAACCTTATTATATCATTGTGGGACTCTAAACTCGTCAATGCGTAATCAAATATGATAAAAACTCTTTGTGATAGAGGATTATCAAGTCTAAGTATTAATTTTAGATACTCAACTATTGTAAAGTTGTGTACTACATTGCTTTTGACTAAATGAACAGCTAAATCAAATAATGGATGAGATGGACAAAATGTCAAGGTAAATTCTATTGTAAGTTTAGTGAATAACTCTTCTATCATCATTGGTAAAACATTTGCATAAAAATACACGAATTCTCGAAAAACAATAAAAAGATCAGGTCTTGGAGTTCTTAGTTTGTATAAAAAGTACTGCATAGTTCTAAAACAGTAATTTTGAAACTTGCAATCATGATTTGTATACTTTTCAAGCAGACAAATAACGATTTGCAAGCACGCGATATGAAAATCTGAGCCAAAATATCTGGATCCATCTAAAAATGGAAACATTTTGGCCAGCATGTATTCAATGCATTCAAGTTCAAGTACAATTTTCTCTGATTTAAGAATATCGCGAATTAAAAAAGAAATTGTTGTCGGATCTGTATTTGTATCATATATAGTCTGGAGATCGTTGATGGTAAAGATTTTCTGTTTGACAATGTTCTGTTTTGTATTTGAAATTTGATAAGGCAAATATTCGCTTTGATCAGCATTGCTGTTGAAATTCAGTATTGCATCAGATTGTATTTCATCGAATATTTCTTCATTGTCACTTACGGCGAATTCATCTTGTTGAAATTTAATTATTGGCGAAAAAATATCAGAATATTCAGTATTCACCGGGTTGTTTGGGATTATTTCATCTGTGTCGGCTGGAATATTCGATTTAAAACGAGCATCACGAGAAAAGGACATTTTTGAGTTTTAACAAAAAATTCTGTGAGTAGATTGATTTTCAATTTTTGAAGTAAAATTATTTAAAAACGGATATAGTCTGTAAGCGTAAGGTATTAACCATTAATTTTTGATTGGCACTTTTCTGGAATTTTTTTTCTCATATTGTCATTATCACTTATATTATAATTTTGATCAATTTTTAAAATTGAAGTATTACGGGCGCGAATGTTCTAATCGGAAAAGTGACATGTATATTTTTCTTGAAAAGTGACATAATTTTTCTTGTTAAAAAATCGTAACAACATGGATGACAAATAATCAATTTTATTGATGATAATTCGATAAATGAAATTACGTTATTTACATATTGCATTCGCTATCCTTTTCGTTCGCCAAAATTAATCAAATTTTCAAACCAGAATCCTATTGCAGCAGTTTCAAGAGATTTTGCATATTTATCCTCTATATGAAGTTTCATTATCTTTTTAAAATGTATTCTGCTGTCTTTATATTTTTTATTCATTTAAAGAATTCAGTAATTCTTCGATAACAAATGCCATGTGATATCAGTTCCCATATAAGTATCAAAAAATTTAATCAGGGCGTTGATTGGATAATTGTTCGCTGCGGATTCTTCAAAATTGAAAGGATGTCAATGAAATGAAATTCATATATTTTTAAAACTAAGACAAACTAAAGCATAAAACTATTTAATTTGTTTTGAAATGAACAGCACGATTTTATATAATTCAATAATTGTTTGCAGGAGACTTATAATAAATACAATTCACCTCATGAAATGAATAATGATTTAATATTTTGAAATTTAATTTTCGTAAACTTATCAAATTATTCTTTCAAATTTTCAAAATGAAAACGTTTAATTTCAGCGAACAATTAAAAATATAAATACAAAACTAAGCCAAATAATTATCTAAAACATAATCATGCATAAGAAAATCGATTAATCATGTTCTGCCGACAACTGATCCCTGCTTTGTAATAATATATTGGGAATTATAAAACAACAGGAAATATGATGATTTATATTTTTCTGTTTTGTTTTCAAAAAAAAATATCATTTTTTATATGAACGGCAAAGCTTTGGTTTCCACCTCAATATTTGCTATTTTATCGTTCATAGGAGCAATATATGCAATGTCAAATCACGATCACAATGAGCAAATTAAAGAATTAAACATTTCATTGTCAAATCATCAGAAAAATGAGAATTATAGATTGATTGTTGATAATTGGAATCATTGTAACGAAGTGGATCGTGAAACAAATATTGATGTACGTATAAAACAGTCAAGTGATGAAAAGGAAGATTTTAAACTTTATTATCAATGGAATTATGGCAGCAAGCATGAATTCATTTGCAATAATTCGGAATATGGATGCCATTTTAATGAAAAAGCACCATATGAGCCAGGACTTCACTATTTGACATTCTATGCCAATAACTCTCAAAAAGAAATTAACAAAACAATTGAAATATATGTAGATCTTTATGTTGATATCACTGAAAAACCAAAGGATAAATATAATCCTGGTGAATTCGTTAATTTTGCAGGTTATATTTATTTTTGTCATAACTGCAAAGGCAAATATGCTGATGTTTATCTAAAATATGAACAGCAGCATGAGAAACACTACTCAGTTGTAAAATGTGGAAGCAGTGGAGATTTTCTCATGGCTTCAATACAGATTCCACCTGACGAAAGTCCAGGAACAAAAACTATAGGTATTTTTATTCCAAATTATGGTATCGTAAGTTCTATCAAAGACATCACTTTCGAAGTTTCAGGTCCAAAAACTCCATCGCCATCATCCATCATAACCATGACCCCATCGCCATCAAAAACACCTGCAACATCAACTCCATTAATGACTCCAACGCAATCACCAGCCAAAACAACATATACATATATTCCAACAATTCAACCTACTCCAAGCATTACATCACGGCCAACAGCTTATCCAACAACTCAACCTACTCCTAGCACAACATCATCGCCAACAACTTATCCAACACCTCAACCTACCCAAAGCACAACATTATCGCCAACAACTTATCCATCAATAATTCCAACAACATCAGAATATCCAACTACTGAAGTCACTACAGCAATGCCAACTGAAATTCCAGCTCCATCAACAACTGCAGACACTGATAGTTCTCAAGGAGGTAATTCCAACAAGGAAAAACAGAAGCGATATGCATTGATTGGAATAATAACAGCAATTGCTGTCCTTGTTGTTATTATCGTTATAATCTTGATCATATATTATAGATCGAGAAATCAGGATTATGATCCACAAGAAGATGTAGAATCACGTGAACCAGAAGTTGTGATTCCAGCTCGAGATTATTATACTCATGATAATCCTCTGTATTCAGGAGATAATCAACAAATTACACCATGCGTAAGCCAATGCGAAACTTCTCAGCCAGAAAGTGACATAAATGTTTTTGGCATGTAAAACATATTAAAAATAAACATATATTTTATTTTTAACATTAGCCAATCATCAGAATTATAAATACTAATTCCTGATTTAAATTCCATATTTAATTATTATATTTAGACTATGTATGCTCAATTAATTTATTTTATCATATTAAAAAATACAATACCCAGTTTTGCCACAGTTTGCAGTCCCCCCAAATAATTTGAGGGGAAAACGATTATTAGTTAGATGGTGGTAAGAA
>MRSU01001505.1:0-24838 GCA_008369845.1 Trichomonas gallinae
ATTATACATTTGCTAATATTATATGACTAAAAATGTTTTTATTTTTACCATTTTGCATTTTTATTTAAAAAGGAAAAAAATATATCTCACAAATTTTACTCGAACCTGAGCCTTTAAGCACCGATTATGGAACCTTAACCACCTGGCCATGGCCAAGCATCATTTTGCGGTCAATTTTCTTGCTATATAATGATTTTAAAAAGTTGGAAGCACCCCCTGCCTAAAAATTGAGAATATCCCTGGTCTCACTTTTTATCCCTGGTTATTGTTCCACTGTAAGTGGTCATGTGAAAAAACGTTAGGAGAACGATGACATGCGGCAGCATGGTATTGTTTTGGTAAATATCTTCGATTGGAAGAGTCAAATTAAGAAAAAAATATACATAACTTTTATGGAAATGCAGCATCGGCATTGCCAGCTTGCCCCTGACATAATGCAGCCAGAGGCGTATCGGGACTAATAAGATTTGTAGTCCTTCTCACACTAGGTTGAGTCCAAAATTTAGGAAGTGGCTCAGACGCAGGAGAAGGAAGTTTGATAGGTATATTTATTGGTATTTGAGGAAATGTTGTAGTTTCAGAAGCGGATTGAAAAGAATGAAGAAATTGTCGAAATGTTTTTGGTTTTCTCTCCATCTTTTGGAAATGCATATCTTGCAACTTCGCCAATTCGACACACTCATGTATTTTCGGCATATGAATGTTATCAAATTTGAGATTCGATGGAAGAGATCTTTGATCAACAACGATGATAAAGTCATTCTCCTTGACATTATAGGACCCAAGATCGAAATTGTTCATCATGATACAGCCATTATAAACAAAATAGACTGGGTCACCGAGAACAATTTGATTCAAGTCTTTTACAAGGGTCGATTTCAGGACATTGACTTTAAGCATCCACTCGCCGGGGTGATATATAAATATCCGCATGTTTTCCGGCGGTGAGCCTTGATCATCCATTTTAATAAGATGTAAACTTGTTAAACCAAAATCTCCAACTTTTTTCTTTCAATTGATATAGAATTTATTCACATATTAAACCAATATTTTCCAGCAAAAATCAAGTTTTAAAAGATCTATTGAAAAGTCAGTTTACTTTTTTTGTTAACTTTCTATTGTTCCCCCTGCATAATTTTTTACGGTGATATAAATGATTTCCAACGCATGCACATTTGTAATATCGAATATAAATATAAACGGGGATTTGTAAAATTATACAAGCAAAGCCAAATTAGACTTATTTGTCTGTACAATACTTAGTATTGGTCAAAGAATCCAGATAAGTTTCGGACCCTGTTTATTTTTATAAAATAGGGGATGTTCCAAATTTATTTTTATTGAATCGGATATATTGTTACGAAATAAATATATTGCATTACTTCAATCGAAAAAAATAATCGTTTAGTGGCTCCCCCTGTTATATTTCTACTGCATATATGCCATATCTGATATTCCACTTATCTGGCTCCTACTGAACCTAAATTTCTCAAACAATTCATTCTAATGCTTGGATTTAATGTTTATAAATATCTTTCATTGAAAAATTGAAACATTTGAAACTTGTATCATTACCAATATATAGTACAAGTGTCTATTTAGTCTATATATTACTCGAACACACATAAAACGAATGTTTTGAATATATTTCGATAAGAATTAATTAATATCAGCATTGTATTAAGAATAGAATGAGTATACTTATATGCACAAGTAGATGAATCAAAAATATTATTTATGAAATACCTAAAATAAAAAATCTCAATCACACATGAAAAAAAAATCGATCCTTGATATCAGTGTATTGAGTCTATTTATACTTGTAGTTTTTCACACACTAATATTATTCATTCTAATCATGTTTTTGTGTGTAAATATTCAGTAAAATGAAATAAAGATAGTATTTATTCATTTACATGGAACAAAATATAAATAATTTTTATGCGAATGTTATAGTCGGATATGTGAATGAATGTATGCGATCAATGAAGCTGAACGAGATCATATCAGCATCGACAGATTTCTCGAGATTATAAATAAAGTTTGTCTGGATTGACGTCTTAGGAATGATTAGCTGGCCATTCCATGTTCCCTGCTTCTTCAATGACATGCTGATGATCAAAGAGCGGCAAGCATGCTTCTTTGGTATGGTACTGAAGATAATCTTGTTGATTTTTGTTCTTCCACTGAATCTGTAGGTGAGAATCCTCTCCGCTTGGTTGATAGCTGGTGGAACACTGATAATTTTGAGCTCACTCTTGCCCTTGAATGGTAATTCTGGATGAATTGCGTCTTTAGGAACAACCAAGATTGTTCCGTAAACTTTGAAGTCGGAAATAACTGTCTTTTCATGTATAACGATCTTGAACTTGACCAATTCAGTCATCAAAGGCTCATTAACAATAAACTGCAATCTTCCATCCTTAAGTTGCATCTTCTTTGCCTCTTCGTCGTTGATAACAACTTGAATGTCTTCGCTGTCAGCTCTGAAGCATAAGAAAGAGATAACGGCTGTGTTGTGGAATGCGACTTCGAATTGGAAGCTCTCCATAACTTCTGTCTTATCAGCGCCATAGAAAATATCTCTTGCCTGGTCACTTGATGCCGAAATTAGGACTGTCTGGTAAGATGTGGAAATATCCCTGCATCTGTCGATGACTTCCAGTTCGTGGTTCATCATCTCGGTGCGCTTCGCTTCTCTTGGATTTGGAATAACCATTCTACCTTCTTCTTCCAAAATTGAAGTCGTCGAGGCACATATTGACGCGCTCTCTGAGCAATCCTCGCAGACATGTATTGGGAGGAGTGATTCATCGTATGAGTCAGACGCCAGCAATCCTCTGTGTATCTTAGACTGCCTGCAGATGAACTGGTTCACGCCATCTTGGAAGAGTTTTCCGCAGAATGCGCATTTCGTTTTATCGCAAGCAATGATCTGTGACGCGCTGTCTGCCTTCCAAGGAGAAATTCCTGAGTCCGTGCACATCTTGAATCTCGTGCGCTCTGGGACAAGAAGGCCGACTCTTGCACGCTCGAGTGTGATTGCATCAAATAATGTTTTAGGTGAAGACATGTACTGTTCGAAGGAAATTTTGAATCTGTCGACAGTAGATTGGTCGGCTTCTTTCGCTTCTTTAGACGCTTGTATTCCTCTATTGTTATACGGTGGGAACTGTCCAATGACTCTGATTGGGCCAACGACGAACTGTTGTTCCTCGCCAGTGAACGAGAATTTGAGGATTGTCGCGTAGAATGGTGTTTTGTTTTCATGGCCGTACTCGAATATGTCAAGCATAGGATATGTTACTTGAACTGGCATTTCGACATCTGGAAGTTCGACTTTGCCTATGAACTTCATGTCTGCGATGTCGAGGCCGCCTTCCACACGCATGTATGTCGGTCCTTTGTTCAAAGAAGAAAGTAAAACTTTGATTTGCTTGACGATAACTGGCCTTGGAAGGGTGATGAAGTAGGAAACATTCTTGTCGAGTAGTGACATTGAGCTACCGAGAGAAACAAGTGTGTGTGGAGTGTTTTGGAGAGTATTGACGTAAGATGGAGAGATTAAAACTGAATTGAACTTATCTGTCATATCTGTGAATGCTTCGATAGCCTTTTGGCGCTGTGGATCGATTAAAACGTTCTGGAGTCTGCGCTGAAGTGTAATTGCGGAATCATTCGAAGAATATGGAAGATTCGGCGAGAAATGCTTAATGGCGTTAACTTTGATGGCCTGTGTGTTTGTCGAAAGTGTAGATACGATATTGCCGCTCTCAACGAATGTTTTAGCGAGGAAATCAATAACATCTTGTGGAATGAGCTGATTTGGGGCCTTATTCTCGATGTCTTCTGTAGTGAGCAACAAATTCTGCTGTTTGAGCCAGAGAAGAGTAACATAAAGCGCAGAATAAAATGTTGCCAAATTTGTTCTGTCGAGAGAATCGGCGCAGTTGTAGCGCATGAGGTTAACTTGGTGATTTGTTGGTGGCTCTTTGAGATTCGTGGCTCCCTGCTCGAATCCAGCATCATCGATCAAAGGTTTGATGTATTTAAGGAATTCGTTGAATGCTGCTTCACTTCCACCTTCGTGTAATGTCTTGTTGATGTCGAATGGCATGTATGAGACGCCATAAATGTTTTCATCTGGTAATCTCGACAAAGCTCTTGAATAATACTCAACGAGCTCTGATTCAGAGTCGCCCTGCTTTGTTTGCAACAAGGAAATGCATAAAATCCTGTCAATATGATATCTGTCCTTGAGATAAGTGAAATATTGTGGTGTGCCTTCGTAGTAATGCTCTGTATCGACTTTGTGCTTTGGTGTTGAAACCTTTGAGTCCAAAATTGTATTCCAATGAATGGGAACTGATCCACGTCTCCATCTGTGCGAATAATAAACATCTCCGCGGACGAAAATCAATTCTCCTTCAACTTCATTGCCTGGTTTGCCTTCATTGTTCAAGCCGCGAGATGAGTACCTTGTTCCAGGGTTCGCAGACGATCTACGACAAATGTGAGTAATTGAGAAATCTTTTCCTGGTGGAGTATATGACTGGCAGATGCCTTGTATGAGAGCAATGCAGCAGAAACCTATGCCCATCTCCTCGAAAGGACGACGCCATGCGTTGTTCCAGCAAAATCCTGGATCAGGTTCGTAAGAAGGCTTGTTTGAAGGCATTAATCTAGTGATATCGTATGTTTCGCAGTAGTAGTGGTTGTCTGATAGCTGGAAATTATCGATTGGCGTTGAGTTATCTTTATCATTCAATATAACTTTAATTAATTTAACGTTCCTGATTGCTTGAACGAGATGTCCACCTGGCAGCCATCCCGAGATTTCGACACTTTCGACAATGCCTATTGAAATTACGTCATCAGTTTTAAGTATGCCAAGGAGAGCATCGCCTTTCATCTTCAGGGAAGACTCGAATGTTGATGTAATGTAAGATACAGCGAGAGAATGGTCCGGGAAAATGTCTATCATGGGAACACCGATAAATTGCGGACTTCCTGTCGTTGTATCGACAGTGATAATGTACGTATTGGTGGTGCAGAATGGCTGGACGACTAAATGGTAGAATCCATGTGTGCTATAGAACACTTCTACTTTAGTAACCCTTTTCTCCATTTATATAAAAATGATCTAAAATCTATACTGTCACTTTTCCGATTTGTAAAATCGGCAGATAGGAAACTGACACTTTACAAATTATTCTTTAAATTCTCTCAATTTTTTCCTTATATCATATAGCAGCTATATCCTTCCTAATTAAAGATTTAGATAGAATATGGCCATCTGGATCATATACTAGAAAATCTTTGAGTTTGAATATGATACATATTTCAATCATTCTAAAAGAAAATTGTATTATTATGATTGAGTTTCTCTATTCTTATTAGAATGTCTAACATACTATCAAGTTTACCTACTAGGTTAGTTTAGTTCTAATTACTTAGGTTAGTGGACGTCGCATATGAACTTGGTATAATTTTGCCAGAAACTCAGAAAATTAGTGTCCGCCCCTTTTTTGAGAAATGGGGATATTTACGTGTCAAAATAAATTGCTGTACAAATGAAAATCAACAACAATATCATAAATATGCATGCGTTGAGCTTTTTTCTAGAAATATGTATCTGAATAAAAGCAGAGATCATCAAAGTAGGTTACTTCAATGACATCTTTAACATATTTTCAGCTGCAAATGTGTAATATTAACTTTTAGAGTTTTTTAATATATCAATATTTTTTGTTTTTTGCCACTTTACAAAAATTTATTGTCAGAAATCAAAAATGACTAATGATTTGAGGTCGATTTCTTTCTTAAATAGATGGCATGATTTTGAGCTGATATACATGGACCAGAAGTACTATATATCAAGCCAGATACTTGCCGCTATCTCTCCAGTCATGAGAGATTTAATAACAAAACAAAAAATCTTTACATACAAAATGCCATCGATTCCTGGCAATATTAATGATCTTCTCGATATTTTCAGTGGCAAAGATATTCTCATCGATGATACAAACGTTTTATTTTTATATTTTTGTGGTTGTTGTTTCCAAATTCAAGAATTGATATACGAAACTAGTGATGCTTTAATCACTATACAGGATAGGAATGAAATTCTTTTATTAATTTCATCATTAAAGGAAAAAGATATTGATATAACGAATCTTTGTCAATTTATCTCAGCAAACATCGATAAATTCATTAGATTAGATAAATTCAAGAATATTGATGCATCAATTGCTGCACAAATTATAGAATCACCAGCAATGAATTGCATTGATTCATGTGCTTTGTTTACATACATAGTCAACCGTTTCCACGAAGCTCCTGATGATTTTTCAAGAATATTACAAACAGTTTGCAAGCAATATTTGAATCCAATAACTTTATCAATTTTATTAAAGTCACCGTATATTGATATTAACAAATTCAAGCAATCATTGATTCCAATTTTAATTGCTGAATCGAATTCGTCTGCTCCTTCGCCTTCTAGCGAATATACACTTATTAATTACGAATTCGGCAAAGAAACATCAGGTTTATTCGATTACTTCAGAACACATCATATTTTATCGACATCTGTTGACATTTCAGCTTCATCTACCTTCAATCCAGAATTTGCTGTCTCGAATTTGCTTAATAATGACTTTTCACATTACTACTCCAGCGAAAAAGGTCCAATTGAGTTCGTAGAGATCCACATTTTGAAAGGAACTTTATCTCCAACCCATTATACTTTAATGAGCTGCGAAGCAGGACAAAGGAACCTCGCTCCAACATCATGGACGTTTTCTGGATCAAATGATGGAAAGAACTGGATTCTTCTCGATTCAAGATATAATGATAATTCTTTATGCTATGATAGAAAAGCTGTTGTATATCCAATAGTCAAGGAGTCGTGGAAGAACTTCTCTTACTTCCAGTTTGCTCAATATGATTCAGGAGGTATCAAAAATAAGAGACTTTTGTTAGCAGGAATCGAATTGTTTGGTGCTTATTCGCCAAATACCAGCCCATAAACGTTTATTTTTACTGTTTATATTAATTTAATATTTTTAGGATGTTAAAAACTATTTTCCATTGGATATGTATTATCGCGCGCATAAAAGTTGCCAAACTTGAATTATTTCTAGCGTATTTATTAAAAAATAAAATTTGCAAAATAAATACCAATTGAAAAACATAACTATTATGGTTAACATAGTTTATTTGATAGAAAATATTTACTCTAAGTCAACAGGCTTCAGAGTAATTTCGGATTCATCGATATGATGATTAGCATTCCATCTCATCCATGTTGGCTGAAGGAACTGAGTCCAAATCTTCTTCAGCCATGGAGATAACTCTTGTGGTCTCTGTTTAAGCCATTCTTCAAATTCCTCGATTGTGACCCATTTAACATTTCCGACTTCTTCTGGATTTGGATTGATTTTATCAACATCGTAATACCCGTAAACAACGTGATCAAGTTCATACTCTGCCCAACCATCTTCATAAATGGCCTTGTAGACGAATGATCCCATTTCTTGAAGTTTAGCATCCTTAGTAAGCTTGATATTCAATTCTAAATCAACTCTCCTCACAGCAGCATCCAAAACTTTTTCATTGGGTTCTGGATGTGAGCAGCATGTATTCGCCCAAATCAATGGGAAAGTGATCTTATTAGCAGATCTCTGTTGGAGTAATAGTCTCTTTTTGGAATCGAATAAGAACAAAGAAAATGCGCGATGCAAAATTGGCTCTGGCTCTGTCCTATGAACTGTATATTTATCAGCCTCGCCGAGAACGTTGTCCTCTTTGTCAACAAGGATAACATGGGCGTTTTTCATTTGATTATGCTGCTCTTCGGACATTTATAATTTTTTGGGAAAATGTCAATTTTTTGTAAAAAAATTTTATATGATTTTGCGAAAATTACTGCGATATTTTTCTTTGTATAAGGATGTGAAATTAAATGAATGGAAATTTAAATGATTCACAATGTATCAATATTCCCACAATTTTGAAACAATGCAACTAACCATTTAAATCACATGATTGGGCTTTTAAGTGCTTAAAATGTAATGTTATCATTGCTTGTGATTGAAACAATGTATTTATTATATTTTGAAGAGATTTCATATATTATGACAACTAAGCTGCAAATCTTTATAACAAATGACATTTTTGCACATCAAAGAAACTTGTGAATATTACAAAAAGGTGAAATTTTTTTCAAAATTTAATTTTATAGGATAATAAACTCCGAACAATGAAGTATAGCTTTGTAATTATGAAATATTTAATAATCCTAGAAAACTCGATGCGAAACGCAATGTTTGTGCAAAAAATTGGATTCGATATGAAAATAATTGTTTTTATTCAAGAATTCGGTATATCCCTGCATTCTATTAAAAGAGCAGTGATATTTTTAATTATTTGGGATCCGGGCCACAAAAATAGGATCCAGTTAATTAATTGATTGTTAAACTTTGTTCAGTGTCGCATAAACTTAAGCATGAGGACACCGGCCATTGAATGAGAAGCTTGGTATAAATGTAAAAAACATATCAAAAATATTCATTGAAATTATTTCAATTGAAGAGTAAAATGATTGTTTACACATTACAACATCATTTAGTTGCTGCAGAAATGGAATTGTTTGACCATATATTGCTGAGTAACTCGATCAAACAATGCTGAACACGATGAAAATCGAAAAATGTAATTCAAAACTTATCAATTTTTAGTTTTATTAATGATTTCACAGTGAATTTAATAGTAATTTTAACTTATATGCATATTTCCCCGAAATATATGTCAAATATCTGTTGAAATCATCAATAATTTTTGATTTTAACTTAACATATTAATTATTCATTTTATATTTGAGAAATCAGATATAATTATCTATGTGAGAAAAATAATAGATATTATAGCTTCCCAAAATCATTTTTGATTTGAATCATTAATGATTTAATGAAAATGTATTTTTATTTTGAATTTAGATTATTTATGCGATGATTACTGTATATCTTAAATAATTTTAAAAATCATCAAATTTATTTTGAAAAACTGTGTTTCTGCAAATATTTAACTTATAAAATGAATAGCCACACCATAAACTATGTAAAAACAGTGTCCATTTCGAGAAAGAACGCGATCATTTTGAAACAAAAAATTTAGGATGCCTTTCTCATCTTGGTTTCGGAGTTTCATTATAGAGAAGGTCATTCCTACGATAACAGGCGGATACACTTATTACAACAATCAGCCTCTGTTGATCTTCTGGATCCACACGCTGATTTTCGCTTGGAGTTTCTTACTTCCTTTGATTATTGTCAATGTTTCTGGCAATAACCCGCTATCTCTCATACACCCAATACTTACAATGCTAATTTGGTTCGTTATTAAGCTTATAAATTACCAAATTCATCAAGATTTCGACAATCAGCAGCAGGAAGTTAACGATTTTTCTCCACAAATTGTTCCAGTAACAGACCAAGACGAAGAACCTCCTTACGGAATCTCAAAATCTGTTTGGAGAATCAGAGATTATTTGACAGATTTTTCTAGAATCGATATCAACACTATTTTCTGCGAAGCAATACGCGAAGGATACCAAACAAATGAGCTATTTCACTTCTACAACTTATTCCAAAGTGGTCAGTTAAATGGATATTCGATGAATGTCAACAGAGAATCTCATAACGTCGAAATTCCGACAGAAATACACATATTAGGATGCAAATACATAGTAAAATGGTCAAGAAAAGACTTAGAAAGTTGGTTTGATCGACCTTTTAAATTAATTGATGTTGTTGTCTCTCCTTTGTTCGCAGCTGTGTGTGGTATTCTCTGTTTGCTCAATTCTAACTTCATTAATTCAGCAAGCAAAGCAATTTTCGTTTTTTCCACTGCAGCAGCTCAATATTCTTTACTTCTCGCTCCAAATCCAGACAGTTCGTCAACAACAGTACAAGATCCGTTCACTCCTTACTCAAGAGCTTTCCATCTCATTGCATTTCAATTAATTTTTTCGTTATTAACATATTTACAACAAGTTGAGTGGCTGGCATCAGCCTCACTCGATGTGTTCAATGCACAGCTATCAATGAATAGCATCATAGAATTCACAGCTGCAGTTTTCAAATATATCGTCGTATTATTCCCAATTTTTAATATGTTAGGAATGATTGGCAGTTTGAAAGATTCATGGTTCGATGTATTCGAAACATTGCATTCAGTGTTTTTCGGAAAGAGCGGCTACATATCTTTCTACAGCGCAAATCTTGGATTTTTAATCGACACAGTTATTTTAGTTTTGTTGACGATTTTTCACACGTATTTCTACCATATATCATGGGCAAGATATATTGCAGAAGCCGCCAGTGCTTTCGTCGGTGTCTATTTCGCGTCAAGTAATCAGCTGCCTCTGATAACAAAAATACTAGGATTGGAAAGTCGCGATTATTTCCTAGGAGACTATAACGGGCCACTAAGAACAGCATGGATTGCTTTAGTCAAAGGTGCATGGGTTGGAATAGTCTTGTTTATTGTTCTCCTATTGTCGAGCGGTAATGTTTTCATACTATATTCAGTTTGCTCGATATTTTCGATCACTGCAATTGTCACCCATTCCATACTACCGAATCTGACTATGAAAAACCCATACGGAAAATTTTCTGCACCTTTCTTTCTGCCTGATAACCACTACAAGAAGTATATGAGAATTATGTCTCTAATAGAGCAGCTCCTTCTTTCACCATTATGTATTGGTGCAGTTGTTTCTGTCTCGGAGTCAAAAAATTTCGGTTTAGCGCAATGGGCGGAATCAGCAGTAATGATCACGATGATCATTGGTCTTTCTTGCACAATATACAGAAATCCTGTCTTATTCGCTCTTAGTTATATGATCACGTCTATGGCTGGGCAAATATTCGATAATGCTTTGTTCCAGTTCATGGTTTATTTTTTGATTCTGCAGAAAATATCAGAAATTCACAAGAAAATCGAATTTATTTTAGCTTATTCCAGTTTTCACGCTATGTCGCGAACAAGGCAAGTCTTTGTGCTTTTCACTATGCTCGCTAATATACAGTTAACAGCTTTCGGAGTTTTAGTTTCGGCGATTTTGAACTCTCCTATTATGCCTTTCAGCGGATATCCACTCTTTTTGCCAAGCTATCCACGGCCAAACGTTTTCTGGTTTGAGCCATGGAAATACGAACCTCAGCCAGGTGACGCTTTGTTTTATAAGGATATATCTGATTCATTGGCAGAGAAAATGGCGACAGACGCAGAACAAGGAATTTTCCCGTTCTTGAAGGAAAACAAATTCTTTTTGCTGTGCGATGATCATTTTAATGCTATCGTTCACGTGATATCATCAGGTGTTGGCTATGTAGCATTCCAATTACGAGGCCTAGAAGCAAGAGACCAAACATTATGTCACAGAAATGAACTGCAAATAGTCAGATCGAGTCTTGAAAATGTAGATGAAATGAGAACATTTATGGCATCATCTCTTTTAACGAGATTCACTTCTCTCTTGTGGATACCCATATCAAAGCTTCTTAAGATACTTAAACTACCTGAAGCTTTGTCTCCCAAACAGAGAGCTTTCGTTGCAAGTTGCTGCTGGAGAACTTTAAGGGACGATTATACCTTGGAGTCTTACGTTGTTTCATCTAACAGAGTTTCTCTTTGTTTCCCTGATAGAAATCATCAGGACTTGGTGCACTTAGAGCTCATCAGGTGCCTCGCTGTATCTCTGGATGAAAACAGCGGAGTTTGCGTGCCTTCTGATTTCCAGATAAACCTGCCACCGGAAAAAGAAAACGAAATTTTGAATTTCATTGACAAGGTCGGCAAAAACTCGGTGAAAAGAGAAATTCTCGCTGTTGCTCAAGTCATCATCGGCGAACTCAACAACATTCAAGGTGACTTCGACTGGAAACTGTTCAAATTATTCTCAAGCAACGAACTGAATTTGAACCAGGAAAGTTTGCTTTGGATTCCATCAGATATCATCCGCAAACTCGTCGACTGCTTCAGGGCAGCTGTGTCCATTGCTGTGCACAATGCTGCTGGAATTCTGCCCGATGACATTGACGAGCTTATCGAGATGATCCGCGAGAAAGTTAACGCAAGACATGTCCTGCCAGAAAATGACCCAGACTGGGCCGGCCTTATACAGAACAAAGAAGCAGAACTTGAGACAATGCGTCAGTACCAGGATGATGATGAGATGACAGTCAAGTACATGATGTTCACACGCCGCCCGAATCAGTTCAAGCTAATAGAAATAAACGGCGAACTTGTCCGCGGAATATGGGCCAGTGAAATAAACGAGACAGTGTTTTTGGAGTCAGCGGACAGAGAAAGGCCAAGCATCCAGTTCGATTCATTCCTTTTAAGAAATATTGTCGCACAGTCCGCAAACTCTCCTGTTGGATACCCGGAAATTATTTGTCCGATATCATTCAGTTACTCGGACTTCCTTAAATAAATTGTTTGATTTATAGAGTGTTCGAAAAAATTACATTTTTTTAATCACGAAATTTTTATTTAATCTTCACCTTCATTACCTATGAAATCTAGATAAATATAAAATTGATGATCATTGCTGATGCTTGCATTTATCTAACATATAATTCATGCACAAAACATCAAATTTTAACATGTTAAAATTCCGGCCTTGTGTTACATGAAATGTAATGATAAAAATGATGAACAAGAAATAGATTCATATAACATAAAGATATTGGTGAGAAAAAAAGAAATGTTTTTTTGTAAAGAATCAGATTCTTTATTATAATATTTTAGTTCTACTTGCGCATCTGAACACCAGCCTTGAGAACTTCATCGACAAGAAGGAGCTGTGTAGCAATGAGTGGAGCGGACTGGAGCTGCTGTCTCTTGACGCAGTAGTTGTCCCAGATTCCCTTCTCCTTTGGATCGAGGAGTTCGCCTGTCTCGAGGTCTAAGCCCTTGATCTCGCCCTTGTCAGCAGCAGCCTGGAGAGCGACGAGGCAGTCGACAGCATCATGGCCGGCGTTCTGAGCGAGAACGCGTGGGATTTCGAGGAGGGCTTCAGCATAAGCCTCGATACCGAGTCTGTTCTTGCCAGAGACAGACTTCTTGAACTCGTGGAGGTGGGAGCAAAGGCAAGCTTCGAAGGCACCAGCACCAGCGATAGCGCAGCCGTCTTCAAGAGCGTTGTTGACAGCTCTGAGGCCATCTCTGACGGCATCCTGCATCTGCTTGAGTGTGTGGTTGTTTGGACCGCGCATTAAGATTGTGACGGAGCGTGGAGCCTTAACATCCTCGATGAATGTCCAGTGGTCTTCGCCGACGATTGTTTCGTAGACGTGGCCAGCCCAGCCGAGGCAGTCTGGCTCTAAGTTCTCGACGGAGTTCATCTGGCGGCCGCCGCAGGCGAGTGTGAGTCTTTCCATGTTCCTCAGCTTGGCACGGCGGACAGCGGAGATGCCAGCGCGCTGGAGCTTCTCGAGGGATGGAAGATCGATACCCTTCATGTTGGCGACGAGGAAATCTTCGCCATTTGTGCAAACCTTGTTCTTGAGGTCGATGATCTTCTGGACCTTGGCATCGACGAACTTGCGCTCAGCCTCGGCCATCTTTTCGCGCATATCAGCAGCGTTGGAAGCGAATTGTGTGTTGACTTCTGTATTTTCGAATTCGAGAGAGACGTTGCATGTAAGAATGTAAACGTTGTGCATGTCGCGCTTCATGGATGGGTGGCGGAAGCCGTGATCGAGAACTAAGCCACGAATCAGAGCTGTATCTGAAGCAAGCTTTGACATCATTGTGAGCTGCTCAACCATGAAGAGGTTGACCTTCTCGCCGTCGCGCTTGATAGCGAGGACAGCGTCTGTAACGATCTGTGTGAGTTGGTCAACGAGCTCTGGTGGGAGTTTTGTGCAGAGGGATGTGCGGGCGATGTTGAGGAGGAAGTCGCGATCGATCTTTGGTGCTGACTTGTACTTCTCGATGAATTTGAGTGCCTCATCACGAGCAGCCTCTAAACCTGTTGTAAGAACGCGTGGGTGAACACCTTCAGCAAGGCGGCGCTCGCATTGCTTGAGGATAGCATCGATCAAAATGATTGTGGATGTTGTGCCATCGCCAGTATTTTCATCCTGAGCAGCAGCAGCACGAGAAATCATGATAGCTGTTGGGTGGATGATTGTAAGGTTCTTGAGGAGAACAGTGCCGTCCTTTGTGAGCTGAACGTCGCCAGCGCCGCCGACGAGCATCTTCAATGTGCCCGCTGGACCGAGATTCGTCTTGAGGATGTCGGCAAGTGAGTGGGACGCGTTCAGGTTCATGGAGAGAGCCTGGTTGTGGCGGTAAAGTTCTGCCTGTGAGTTGAGCTGGGAAACTGCAGCCATGTTTTTTACTAAATAGTCAGAATGAGCCGTTTATTAATTTCTCATTTTTCTTTTTAATATAATATTTGATATCTGTATCATATGGAAATTTGTATTTCATCGAAAAATCCGCCCGACCACATAAATTTTTTGATTTTTGAAAAACGAATGACCATTGTCTGTTTTTGCGATTATTGGTATTTTTATGTGATATTTATTCTATTTTTAGTGTTATTTTTGATTTGTGAAATGAAATTTCAAAAACAAATTATCTAAAAAAAAAAGAGTTTTTCATATTAATTTCTTGATTTTTTTATTATCTAATCAATATTTTCAAAAAGTAAAAATTAGAATTGATTTAAAATTAGATTTATTTTAGTTTGATAATTCTAAATTTATAAAAATCAAGTTTATTTCGATATTTCATGAATATATAATGAAAAATATCAAATTCTAATATATTAAATACAATTATTTTGAAAATATTAATCTAAATTTAGTGATGTTGGGCGCTGTAATTAAGTTGTTGAGATTTTAGAAAGAAGATATAAATATTGACATGTAAATATTAAATCTGTCATGTAAAATAAAGACGTTAACTCAGAAAATTTTGAATTAAAAGTGACATATATATAGAAAAATAAAATGAGCATATTTCGGCGGAATTCGATTCTCGATAATGGCTTTTTGCATTCGCGAAATTCCGGTTCTCTCGGGGATCTCAAGTCCGCACAAAACAGAGATGCAACACCACCAGATAGTCCGAATAGAAACGCAAACCACGAACAAAGTTCAATAAATCGCTCCAGCTCTGTTTCTACTAATCTACAAGTTCGCCCAGGCACAGCTTTCGGCGGCTCTCGCTTATTAGCTAATTTAAACAGAGATAGTGATTTTAATTCTCATTTTAACAGAGACAATCTTTCGAAAACAGGAGAAACACCTCGAAGAATCGAAGGAAGACCACCACCAATACCTAGACCAAACGTTACAGCGAATAGAGACCAATTTGAATATCAAAATCCGCCCCCAGAAAATAATCCACCTCCGCCAATAGACACAACACCATCTGAAGAGATCAATGGTGTAAAAATTACAGTCCAAAACGCTGAAAATCAAAGGCCTCAATCAGCAAGATTATTAACAGGCAGTATTTTCTCTCAAAACAACGACCAACCAAATAACCTCAACAACAGACCTCAATCAGCGCGTTTTCTTCCTAAACCATCCGATAATGATTCTTTATTTTCTCAATCACAACCAGTAGAACCGACAAATGTGAAAGGAGACATAATTTTTCCGAAACTACAAACAGATTCGAATCCAGTGCCAAAAGACGTGCCTCCGCCTATAGATGTCTTGCATAATACAAATACTTATTCTTCCGATAGTTACGCTTATACACCTAGTGCACCAGTAAGTCCACAGCTAGAGGCAGCGAAAAGGCTCAGTAAAACAGAGAAAAAGCTAATTGAACAGATAAATCGATCTTTAAACAACTTCAAGCAGTCATTTTCACGAGAATTAAACAAATCTTTTCGCAACGACTACTTTACATCAACACAAGAACTCGATCAGTTCAAAAATGAACTTATAAATGAAACTCAAGATATTTTGAAGTCAATTGATTTGTATTCTGTAGATTCTATATCAATTTCGAATAAAATTGGATTTACACTAGATGATGGTGCTAAAAATATCTCCGCAATCCTATCAGATAACGAAATGCAACAAAAAGCTAAATTCGAAACCAAAAAAGACCTTTTATCAGACTACAATCGCTCTCTAAATGAACTTTGCAAATCATATAATGACAACACGAAGTTAATCATCAATAAATTAAATACAGCTTTGAATCAAATTTCTCAAGAAAAAGACAAAATCGTGTTTAAGAAACAAGAAATTACCAGAAGGCAGCGTTCAATTAAGCTCAAATACTCTGATTTAGAAAACACAGCTGCTAGACAGAAAATGGAAATGGAAAATGCACAAAGGACTGCTGAACAGGTTCAAATAGCAATGGAAAGCATTACTGAGTCCGAGGATAACATAAGTTCAGCAGATGTTTATAAGGCTATCGATCAGGAAGTTGAACAAATCATGAATTTGCTGGATGTCGAAGATTCTTCGGATATTCAGGATGTAGCGAAGAGGGTATCAGAGAATATGGCCGAAATTAACTCTGGCTTGCTTGCAGACTTTAATGATATAAATGATGCTGAAATAATGGCAGCACAATCAATAAGATCTTTTCTTTATCAAAAGACGAGACAGATGCCAATGATTAGTTTCATGAATGAAGAAACGCCAACCAAATCCATTGGAAAATCAAATCGTCAATAAATTATTATATTATTTTATTGTTTGTTTGTAAATATTAATATGTTTTTATTATTTTGATACAAAATCTTCTAGAAAAGAACATGTCAGTCAATTAAATACTAAAAACACTTTATTTATTTAAATATTCTTAAAATTTATTTTTTGCTCGTAAATATTAATTTGTTTTTATTTAATTCATGCAAAATCTTCTAGAATATAACATATCAATTAATCGGATCCCAAAAGCAGTTAATTTATTTCTAATATTTTTATTTTTTGCAAAAATGTTATTTCTTTTTATTGTTGAATTGAGTGATAATAAGATTATCTATTAATCATAATAACTAAATCTATGCAATACGGAATGTAAAATTTGATAAACGTTCTTGAATTATGAGTCATACATATTTAATAGATAGAGATAATACAAACAATAATATGAGAGTTAACAAAGCTCTTTTGATGAATATTCATTGAATCAAAAATGCATCAAAAGAAACAGAAAAACAAAAGGATATCGTGTGCCATGATATCTGCAATACAAATAATTGATTTTTTTCATTTCTTGAAATATTTTTTCGTTGTTCTTTTGAGTACTAGGTTATTTGAATAGTGCCTTCCTATTGGAATGTCATTTTTGCGTAGAGGCATAACACTTTTATCGATTGGTTTTGTTTCTGGCTGATTCTCGAATTCTTCAAACGGATCTTTTTGACGATCGAGTTCGATTTTGATTGTCCTTTCTTTGAGTGTTGGGTGAACGTCAAGAGCGCTTCGTGAAGTTATGCGTGGTTTTGGTGGAATCACTGCATTTTTCGACATTTTCGTAATTGCGCGATTCCATGTCGACATTATCTGTTTCTTTGTGACTTCTGTGTTTTTGATATCTCTTTTAGTTCGTAACGGAGTTTCTGTACGAGGCAAAGTGAAATTATCCTCAACCTGAGTTGATCTGCTATCAATAGGCGTCCTCAGGAAGTCATCAATTGCCTGGTCTTTAACAGGATCAACTTTATACATAAAAAAGTTCATAGTATCCATTTTATTAATTTTTGACAAAAAATTTTGTAAATCACATACGTTAGTTAAAATTTCTGCCATTTGTCAGAAACATTTTACATGACAAAACATATAGTTGTATATTATTCTTTCATATGTTAAAGCCAATACACATTCCATATAAATTATATATCATTTTATTGTAGTGATTGCTAGAAATACAGGGTATTGGTTACTTATTCGTCCCTAAGTTGCTGTGGTTTTGTATAGTTGAGTGTGATGAGATCTCATTGAAGAAATCAATGTCTACTTCGTTATTTTACAATTCCATCATCGTGTATATACGGTAATTTATCTTCATAAATTGCGAGAAATTTAAAAACGTTGGCATTTTTTCTATTAAAAGATTAGGAATTGATGTAATTTCCCCACATGCTGTTATATTCTTATATAGAAACTAAAAAAATGCAAATAAAAAGAAACAAATATTATTTTAAATTAACAACAACCAGAGTTTGAAGCATCACTATTTTTACGCTTTAGATCCTTGTTTTCCAATGATTCAAGCTTTTCTCGTACTTCAAAACATTTTTGTAAAATTGATCTGAATGATTCCGGGATATTTTCGCCTGTAACTGCACTGCATTCCGCATACTCGAATCTATTAGTTATGCAGAACTCGTGGGCTTCTTCTTCAGTAACTTGTCTTTCTTCTTTAAGATCGCTCTTATTTCCTAGAACTAATATGGGTATATCTTCCTGAAGAAGGTCTTGCCACTCTAAAATCGACTGGAAAGAGTTTTTATTTGTTATATCATACATAATTACAGCGCCAAAAGCATTTCTGCCATAAATTGGCGCCATAGATCTGAATAACTCTGATCCAGCGGTATCCCATATCTGTATTTTTTCTTTTTTGCCTTTAAATGAATAATTATATTCAGTATAAGCAGCACCAATTGTAGGCGAAATATCTTCGGAGAATGTATTTTCTGTCAGTCTCCTAACGTATGCGGTTTTTCCGACACCTGCATCACCAAGCATCACAATCTTGTTCCTGGGAGCCTGCATTTTTGATTTTTTGAGCAAAATTGAAAATGAAATATTATCGCAAAGTCTTAAAATATGGCTGTGTAATGAAATGATCAGACTTCTACCGAAACTAAAAGTGACATCATTGTAAATTTTGAATAGTTTTGAGCTTTTTGACATGTAATGTAACTTTTGGCAAATATTTTTTGCTTGAAATCATTGAAAATTTTGAATAGTTTTGAACTTCTGACATGTAAATTTTGTAATGACAAAATAATTTCTCTCATATTATATTCTATCTTTTGAACTTAATTTCAATGAATTTGTTAACAGGAAAACAAATAAGCAAAATAAAAAACCTAAAATGGATATCAACTATTGATAGTGGTTTTACTCTGCTAAATACAGGGAGTTGAATGGATGCTAAGAGCCTCAATTTGAAGAGCTATAGCTAGAATTCAATGAACTTTGCTGTGAAAGATTTAATAAATCAAATTTTTAAACGTACAGTTTTTACATCACATGTCAGCATTATTTTATGGCGCGATATGTGTCTAGTCTTGATGCAGCTGAAGAAACATTCAACGAAATTATGTTTTTAAAGGGACAAACTCCTGGAACGTCATCGAAAGTTAGACCTTTCTTTGCAACAAAAGTAATTCGCGATTCGACAAAACATTTTTTAGCTGATCCAATAATGATACAGTTAGATGCGCCGTGCATTGTGGTTGGAGGAATATATGGAGACTTATATGACCTTTTAGTCATTTTTGAGACATATGGATATCCACCAACCAGAAAATACATATTTTTAGGCGATATTATTGGATCATTCCCACAAAGTCCAGAGACAGTAATCCTCCTATGCAGTCTAAAAATACAATATCCAACATATTTATACGTTTTAAGAGGATATCATGAAATGCGCGACATCAACAAGAATTCTACGTTTTGTACGGAATCAGTTAACCGTTTTGGACAAGAATTTTACGATGCTTGCAATGAATTATTCGATAATTTACCTTTATTATGCCAAATATCTGAGAAAATGTTGTGCGTTTCTGCCGGTGTCCCTTCTGATGTGACGTATCTCGACTCATTCGCAAGTTTAACAAGACCTTTGGATCCATCTAAGAACTCTTTCGTTAAAGGAATGTTAAATCTTTTGCCTGAAGTCACAATCAACGAATGGGAAGTCAATAAAAAGGTAACAAATCCACTGATGAAATTAGATTTCATCCATGAATTTACAGAACGCAATAATTTAGAAGTTATTATTCGATCCCATAATATAGTGAATGGTGGATACGAATTTCCATTCGAAAATGATCCAAAACTCCTGACAATATCTACGAAACCATCCTATAACTTCAAAACGACAGATCCAATCGCGCCTGAAAAATGCGGTGTTATTCTTGAGATAGAAACGTCATTGAAGACTGTATTCAGGATAGTGCATCCACTTCCATATGAATACAAAGAATATTACATGACAAAAGCTCAAAGAGCAAAACTCAGAAAGATGGAACACGACATCTTGAGAACATTGATTCACAAATAAATATATATTCTAGCATATCGTCATTCTAATAATAGATTATCATCATGTTCGTAATTTTTCTTCTTGAGGTTGATTCCAAAGAAGAAAAGCTGACTTATTCTAAAATAGCATGATGAATGATACAAACATGTAGTAAACATACCACATCCTGCCAGAAATGATGCTTATACCAAGATCTTCGAAATAACATAGTAATTTTCACATTTGATGCTTACAGATCAATTAGTTATTTCACACAGTCGACATCTGATTCAGAAAAAGCCGTTGAAAGCATTAATTAGATCGAAAATTATTCAGAATTATATCCATCAGCAGTCATGGTTTTATTTCCTGTATTTGCTGGATATTGGATGAACACAGAAGCAGATTTACTGCTGCCAGACATTTTTTTGAATCTGAAAAATTCGAAAAAAGCGTTTTTTTGGATTATAAATGTGCTGCGAATTCTTCTTAGTGCCATTATTAATGATTTAAATTGCAAATAAGTCTTATATATAAACTATAGCTTGATTTAACAAATCTTTGTAAAATATTGTGTAAATTTCATTTTTCTAATTAATGTTATATATAGATAGGAGTTATGATTCATAATACAATGAAGTTAAGCAAGATTCAACATTATGAATGAAAATCAAAAGAAACAAAGAATCAAGGCAAATGAAGTAGTACAATATCATATTCATATAACTTACAATGAATTTGCATGTATGAATAGCAATAGAATTATGCTCAATATAGTAAGTATAATCTACGTTTATTTTATTTTTACAATAAATGTGCATTTTTGACAATTCGCATAACCTTAATATGTAAAGTGTCAAAATGGCAAATGTCTAAACGATTTTGACAAAACTCTTGTTTAGAAAAGAAATTGAGTTCAGAAATTTCGCGTATACTATAGTATTCCACTAGATCATATTAGTTTGTATGTGATAATGAATTCATCCAACCTTTGCGATTAAAAGATTTCATCCGACCATCATTAATATCTTAAGATAACAAAATAAACATGATATTTAGAGTGTTTACACCACGAATTCGATCACAATAACATCATTTACGATTGACAATTCACGCAATTGTTCAAGTTAATTTTCAATTTCGACGTAATTATATTCATTGGCTTAAAAAATAACAGGTAATCAACGTAAAAATAAATAAAAATAAGTTTTCAGAAATAAGAAAAAAAATTGAATGAAAATTTTTCAAAATTCCGATCAATATCTATAAAAACAGAAAATAGGTGATTTCGATTTAGTTTAAAATTAACCTTATTTAAGTTTGAGAACTATCGCTCGGTCAGATGAACAAAATTTACAACCACTGAAAAAAATCACTATAAATAATGCTGAGTATAATTATAATACCATGCTTGCTTATAGCGACAATTGCTCAAGCCTGGGCATATAAGGACCCTGTTTCCTTCAGTGAACAATTCACACAGCAGCAACTTATCGCTTGCGTTTGCACTTGCTATCTGATTTCGTTGACATTATTCATTCTTATCGGATCTAAGAAGGGAATTAACAACCACGGATTCGTTGTTGCCATTCCTCTTCTTTTGGTTGGCTCGTTCTTGCTGTTTTACTCAACAAAGAAGATTGGAATTGATAGAACATTCTTTGGCGAACAACTCGGTACTTTAGAAGGAACAGAACATGAAACATCCTTCCCATTCAGCCTTAATCATTGCATGTATAAGGGTGAACTCTTGATTGTTTTCGGATTTTGGTCTCTCTTCTATGCTTCAAAGGAATTAACAGGTGTTACAGGAACATGGATCTGCTTACTCATGATCCAGATGTACATTGAATCATAAGTCAAATTTTCCAATTTTGAATCAATTTATTATTTAATAAAGAAGCTTTTGTGAGAGTATAAACTTATTTAACTTTATATATAATACATATTTGTATCCATGTTATGATTCTATTCACTATATTTTGTTTTGATATAAAATTAATATGATGTTATTGATGAAAAACACCTAATAACGCGAGTAATGGTTATGAATAATTGATCTCTAAAACAACAAAACTTGATCTCTTATTCTGATTTTAATCATAAGTGATCGTGATTGTCACTTTTTAGAAATGTGACAGTATAATGTCAGAAGAGAAGCTTCCTTCAACTATTATCAAAAAGTCAGATATGAAGAAGATCCTTAAAGCTAACGATGAAATTGGAAAGCTTTGCAATGGGTTTGATGCTTTAATGGCCATTGTTGTTGAACAATTCGCAAAAGATTTGATTGAAGCATCTCTAAACGACGACAAGACATCAATTGAACTAGAAAAATTAATCAATGCTATCAATACTGAAAAGAAATACGACTTCCTTCAACAACTTATACCAAACTTCCCACAACCAAAAGGAAAGTAACGAATACCAATTTTAGATTTACCCCCATTTATCATTGTTAAATATGTTATATACTTAAATTTAAGCAAAATAATTTTTTTTAATATAAACGATTTCACTGCTTTAAATAGGTATCCAAAATGCTCAGTTTATATCAATCTAAATAATGAATTGTTTAGATTTTTTTCTCGATTTGCAACATCTTCATTGAGATTCAAATAATGCTTAAAGTAAATGGTTATTACCGTTGTTACACCATCAGTATTGTGCATATGCAAACTCAAATTCTCAAAAGAAAGTTAAGACATTTCAAAATCAAAAATCATGTTTCGTTGCCTTATGTATCAATCAATGCTTGGTAGGCAAAATAACTTTGCTAATAAATATCAATATAACACGCATTAAATTTTTTTTAAACATTAAAAATTTTTTTCGGCCTCCTCAAGAATGCTGAGGATTGTTAAATCTCTCGTAAATTGTTTGGCACGCAAGCCACCAGTGTTTTGCACAGTAGGATTAACACCCTTAGCGAGAATATATTTAATAACAGGAACACATCCATATGAAACAGCGTGATGAAGTAATGTGTTATTTTCAGAATCAAGGGCAGAAAAGTCAGCACCGAATTCCGCGAAAAACAGGATTGCACGAATATTGTTGCATTTGACAGCTTGGAATAAACACTGCTGCTTCATTGTATCAGATAATGGCATTAATGACAAAAGCCAATCAAAAATATGATTCTGGAAAAATTCGATAGCTGTCAAAAATGAAGTATCATATTTTTGAATCAAATCCGAAAGAATTCTTGTTATTTCCAAATTTCCACCAGCGATAGCATATCTTGATGCGTTGCTGTTCTTTGCCTTCTGGCCATACAGCATCTTAAATATCTGGACAGAGCCGAAAAACGCTGCATAATCAGTGAAATATGTTCCTTCGACAATTTGACACGGCTCGAATTTATTTGGTGTTATTGTATCATCACATGAAAAATGCGGCTGGACCGTAAACTCAACGAATCTCTCTAGTTCATCGTATTTCAATATGTAGTTTATCGAGCTTTCTTCACATCCGTATTCATTGATTTTCTCCAATCTTTTATCGCGGATGTATGTTTCGAGGTGTGGCAATACGTAGTGCAGTCCTGGGCATGAGTTTTGTGCACCAATGAGCATAAGGAATTCGAAGCTTAGCTGTGGATCGGCTTGCCCAATTTCTTTGGCGAATGTCGCAAAAAGTAAAAATCTTTCATCACGTGCGTATGGATTGTATTTCGTTATCAACTCTTTGACATCGTTGATGTTGAAAATTCCTTGGTCGAAACAGTGTCTGAAAAAGTTGAAATTTTTCGTTGTTGTATGTCTTGTGAGAAGAATTTGCTTGAATTTAGCAATATTCGATGAAATTTTCTTTGAAAATTGAGCTAATGGCTTGGAAATTTTGGGTCGAATTACTGATATTCTTAATATCTCTTTAATAAGAAATTCGAGTCCTTCAGTTGTAGAACAAAGTGACAATTCGATAATATCTTTTGCAGATGATTCGTAATTACTTGAATTAAGGTCCGAAATGATGTCTTGTATCTGTACATATCCAGATAAATCTTCTGGCGGATCGATATCAAATAAAGAAGATGCCATATAAAAAATTGACAATTTTTATAGAGACCCTGAAATTCTTTGTCAAGCCCTTAATAATCTATCCAAATCTCATCGCAAAATATTTTGTCAAAAAATACGTTATTTAACAAAAAACCTCGAAAGAATTTTCATTAGGTCAAAGTTCCCATTTCAAGAGCTAGAGAATTCTCTATGGATCAAAACCATAATATAATAGTGTATTCATCACACATGTAACTTTTAGTCACAGAATCAAATTTTTTCCCAAAATTTATTAGAATTTCTAATTTAGAAATAAAACTAATATCGTATATACACTATATCGTCGGAGCTAAACCTTCTATTTTTCAATAATACCTCGATATTCACGGGAAAATATAGAGCTCGATATTCACGGGAAAAAATCCGCATATGGAATGTGTTTATGATGAAAATTACAAAAATATTTTTGATTATTAATTAATTTCTTAAAAATAAGCTGAAACTTACATATATTAATCAGATGGACATAAAAATGATACTTTATAACTTTGAGATCTCAAATCCTATCACAA
>MRSU01001507.1:0-15288 GCA_008369845.1 Trichomonas gallinae
CCTCAAGGAGGCCTTGTTCATCCCACCATTGTGTCTGATTGCAGTAGAGGCAACGACCGCCACATTCAGAAAGAACTTCACAAGTGTTGCATGGAGCACCAACCTTTTCGATGTGTGCTAGCTGGAATGGAGTGTCGATTTTCGTGATATCACCAAGGGACTTGTATTCTGTAGCAATTGGGCAGGCTGTGATATCACCTGATGTTGTGACGTTGAATGATTCCCAGCCAGATGAGCAGCGAACTGTTTCATATTTTTCACCAGTTAGATATGACCACAAGATGCCTTGGAATGGGACAATACCAAGCTGACGGTTCTCCTTGAGTGCATCAACGTATGTGTCAATGAGCTTTGTAACACCTGGATTATATCTCTCATCACGCCATCTAAAGAAGTTCATTCCTGGTTCTTGTTCGTACTCATGGTATGGTGGTGTATCCCATTCGACGTTCAATTGCCAGTGAACATGGTCGAAGAGAGGACGATCGCCATGCTGGAGTGTGAGGAGGTACATAACATCCTCATAGATGTGTGATTGTGGGCCAACAGTCATACGAGCGATCATGTCGCCCTTGAAACCGCGGTCTCTAGCATCACGAGCGTTTGAGATTGATCTCTCCCAAGTACCCTTCCCGCGGTTTGTGTTTGTGCGGTGAGAATCACCATCAACTGAGACAAGAATTGTGTCAAGCATCAAAAGATTCTCTGTTGGAAGTCTGTGCATCAATGTGGCGTTTGTCTGGAGAATGAATTTTGCGTGAGGGAGAAGCTTCATGATCTCGAGGATTCTATCGACACGCAGGAGAGGCTCACCACCATAGAAGCAGAGAGCGAGCTCTGGATCCTTCTTTAGCTTCTCGAGAGCCTTGATGTCGTAAACAATGTTTCTTGGTATGGCCATGATGTCTTCTATATCTTCATTCTCATCACTGCCGCAATACTTGCATGTCAAGTTGCATTCCTGTGTGAGAGTCACAAACCACAGCATAATTAATAAATAAATACAAAGAATATTATTTTTTCAGAGGAAAATTATCGTAAAAATTGAATAATACCCAAATCATTTTTAAACTTTATGTGTGTTCTTGTCTACATCTGCCATTGAATATTTTGGGCAGTAAAATGAAAATTAATAACTTTATCAACTTCTTTCAATTTTTTGAGACGATTTTTTATCCTTTTCTTTTCCATTAGAAACAGTCTTATATAGTTGTTTTTTCTATTGCAAGCTCGACCAACATAAAAAGTGACTAAAACCTATTTGGCAAATAGATGCACAGATAATCATTGGTGTATAACACTGAGAAATGCATAATAGACTTATTGTTAGAAGATAATGATTCGATTTCGTTTGTAGAAGTTTTCAACATTCGAAATTAAAGGTTACATTTTAAATGCAACTGTTTTGGCTGTATATTCAATAATATCTACATCATCTATGTTATTTCTAATCATTTTGATCGGTCAATCTTGTATTTGAAAGATCATGAAAATTCAGGTGTTGAATATTGACTAAATTCTAAAGCATTCAGGTACCATTCTATCTATATCCTGATATCTTGTGGTTAAAACTTTAATAAAATGAGAAGAAAGCAATAATTTGGGCAAACTTAATTTGGTGATGGTAAATCAAAATTGACGATTTGGAAAATGAATTATATGGATACAATAATAATATCGCCTTATGACATATGTATTATATTGTTTATAATTTTTTATGAGAGAATTTAATTTAAAGTTATGACATAGAAAATCGGATATTTGCATTATATTCATAATATATATTCGATTCCATTATTCGCTTAAATTATAAGATTTCTATAAATTGGTAAAAATGAAATTAAATCTTTTTTATATATTTTTTTTCTCAACCACATATTTTAAGCAACTTTGAAAACTTAAATTAATGATTTATTGACTATATACACCTCAAAAAACATTAAAATTCAGAAAAAACATGTTGAATTTCGGTTATTCCTTAATTTTAAATCGATTTTCACGCACAATATCATATGTACCACTAGGATAGATTCCTAAAATCGAATAATATCATAGTGGATTGGTTGGAAAATTTCCCTGTCATCATCGGTTTCCAAAAATGCTTGTATTTCTTATTTCTGGTGTCGCTGCTGCACATTCATACGGCATAAGTGTCGACTGTGGCAGCACTGGAAGTAGGGTTTACATATATAGCTGGGATGGGGATGAAAAATGGCCTAAAGTTCGTCCTTGCTACGAATTTTCATCATATTCGGAGAAATTTCCAATAAAACTGGCAGATGCAGCTAAGAATGCGAGCATTATACCAGATCTAGTTTCAAATATTAAGAGATTCGCTAAAGATAGAATATCTTACGACGCAATCCGAGCCGCAAAGTTTACTTTATATGCAACCGCTGGTATGAGACTACTGCCACAGTCAGAACAAGACAGAATTATCGAAGATACAGCACGAGAGTTGCATAAAGTGACTGATTTTAGATTTGTTGATTCGAATGTAAGAGTTATTACCGGTGAAGATGAGGCTTATTTTGCTTGGCTTTCTGTAAACAGCTTACAAAGCAACTTTACAACACCATCTTCCGTAGGAATTACTGAATTAGGAGGAGCATCAATGCAAATAGCTCAAGAAACCGATACAAGAGATCATTCAGCGAAATACAGAACGTTCAAGTATAATGATTACAAGCACTACGTTTACGTGCACTCGTTTTTAGGTTTAGGAATTGTTGAATACTATAATACTATAGGCAAATTATTCGTAAAAGAACAAGAAACTGTTGAGTTCCCATGCTTGAACAAGGGATATTTAGTTTACTTCGATGGACTTCCTGCTTTGGGTTCATCCAATTTTGAAAAATGCTTTGAAACCGTTAGGGAAAATCTACTTCCAACAATCAAGAAAGCATCCATACCGGCTCTTTCTTCAAAGATAAAGCAGTTTTATGGCCTGGGAAGTTTTTCAAATTATGCTACATTTGCAAATATTTCAGTTCAAGCTACTCAGGAACAAGCACTTGAAGGAGCTAAACGTGTTTGCACACTTACAAAAGAAGAAATGGATTTGATAGCCAAAGATGACCCATTTAAGCTTTATTATTGCTTGAATGGAATATTACAATACCATTTGGTATACAATGGCTTCAAATTAGGTAACGAAGTTAGCTTTTTACGTACAGAAAATGTTAATGGAATCTCTTCGAGTTGGACTCTTGGTGCAACTCTTGATCAGATTTCACCGCCGGATTTCTATGGCTCCAACTATATCTGGATATTCGTTTTGGTTGCAATTATTGTTACAATCATATTAGTAATTGTTTTTGTTATATTTGTATTCTGTCGCAAGGGTGGCAAACACACAGAATCAGATATGCTTAATAGTACAGCCCTCTTAGGTGCTTACTGATTTATTTTTTTTAATAAAGTGTTACTTTCTATAAATTAACTTACAAAATTGCTAACCTCATTGAGATAATTATAATAATGCAATGAGGGTTCAAAAAATTTACCAAGACTATTTTTTTGACAAGTAAAATATTTTTTGTGAAAAATATGACAAATAAAATTACATTTTTGACAAATAAAATAATGTCTATGAGAAATATGTCAAGTAAAAATATTTTTGACAAGTAAAATAATATTTGTGAGATATATGTCATGTAAAATTCATTATTTGAGTCAAATTTGTCATGTAATTTTTTACTAAAAGTTTATTATGGAGACAAAAGCTGAAATCCAGGCTGAAAACGAAGAACCAATTAAGGATGAACAAGTGAGTGAAGACTCATATGGTGAAGAAGAAGCATTCGTAGACGAAATTTATGAAGAAGATTTGATTGATAAAAATAAACCATGGTCATTAAATATACCAGAATGCCCAGAAAAGGCAAAACAGTCGCTGATAAATCCAACAATCATGACTCTTGAGAAATTACCAACATGGGCAAAAGAAGGTGCAGAAATATTCAAGGAAAAACAAATTAAAAAGTTCGAATCTCAATATGAGGCCAATACAGAAATAAACGAGAAGATTTCTTTCTGGATGAGAGGAGATTCATCGAAATTAGAATGCGATGCAGTCGTAAACGCTGCAAATAGTTACTTAGCACCAGGTGGTGGCATCTGTGGAGTACTCCATGATGCCGCTGGTGATGAAATGGCAGATGAATGCCACAAAATTGGTTATACACCAACTGGAAAATGCGCAGTATCACTTGGCTACAATTTACCAGCCAAATACTGCATCCATACAGTTGGACCAATCGGAGAAAACGAAGAAAAGCTTAGAGAAGCGTATGAAACAACACTTTCATGCATCGATGGTGAAAAGATCAGATCAATTGGATTTTGCTGCATTTCTACTGGTATCTATGGATATCCAATAGAACATGCAACTCCTGTAGCTTTAGAAACAGTTAGAAAATTCTTGGAAATCCCAGAAAATCGTGAGAAGACAGATAGAATTGTTTTCGTTGTGTTCGAAAGACGAGATGTTGTTGTATATGATAATATGAGAAATATCTACTTCCCTCTCGAAATCGAATACAAATTTGAAGAGGAAGAGGAAAATAAAGGAGAAGAAGAGGAGAAGAAAGAGCAACAAGAAACAAAAGAATGAGAAACATAAGAAAAATATGTTGAAATAGATCAATAATATTCATTAGAAATAGATCAATATATTATAGTGTTTATACATTTGATTTGGTAAATTTTCATGTTTTATAACATATGGTATCTTTTTTTACATATATATTTTCATTTCATTCCCAATTAATCATAACAAAAGACTAGCTATTGTAATCTGATATGTACATATTTGTCTTGTTATATATGGATAATTATTATAATTTTCAATATGAAATTGTGTTTTTTTTTTTGAAAATAAGCATTCTATTGTTTCTATTTCAGTAGAAAACAAGGTATGCATAATAAGTTTACATCAGATATGGAATAAAAACAGGATTGGAAGCAATAAAATTTCGCATCATGTTTAATTGAGGTTTTAAAGCGGAATAAGAGATTTTAATTGCATTCTGTAGCAGAATGCTTGTAAATATAGAAAAGTCAAATTGCTTTACCGCTTAACATATTGTTTTGAACTAATTTCATATCGTTTTACAAATAGATTAGCCTATTATCAAGATGCATAGCTCCATTCTTAATTCCAGATCAAAAGACCGAACAGAACCCACAATTTGAATTTACATAAAAATTTATTTCATTGCGGAATCATTTGACTCGGTCATCAAATAGTGCATAAAAACGTAGTATCGTTTCACTTAAGCTTTTGCCTCAGCGAAAAAATCGCGAAATCTTGACTTTCAAGAAAAAAAATTGATTTTTAAAACCTCTAAATACGAAATTTATTGTTTTTATGAACGCTTGATTACAAATATCAAAAACGAAAAACGCAGAAAGGCCACAAATTTTTTCTTTTTTGCCGCACAATTTCAAACGGAAGAATCAATTAAAGTTATTTTCGCATAGTTCCTATATTAATGAATTGTTCTAAGTCAATAAAAGCCATTTTTTTTTAAAAAATTACGGGCGCGGTAGAGTGCAAATTATGGTTGAGTAAACATTTATTCGTTATATGAAATATTCAAGAATTTAAATAATACTGAATATTGAATTAAAAATAATCGAAATAGCCAATTGAAAACTTTTTCTATAGAATCTTATCCAACAGACATATTATCTAAATAAAAAATCAATAGCAAATATCAAAAAATGCTTCTTGGCAAATTGAGACAAAATTTTTCGCATTTTTTGAAATTATTTATATCTATTATTCGATTTTATTAATTCATTTTTTTTAATTTTTTAAGAATGTGCCTTGCAAAATCAAAAAACAACAATATATTACATATAGATCATACTTTTAAAGTTTTTCGGCCGCAAAATTGTTTCTTTTGTTTAGAAAAAGTTATGTATTTAAAAATGTATAATATAAAGAATTATGAAGGGAAAATAAATGCTTTAACGTACTCGGTCTTTTTTGAAAAAGTTGGTTTTTAAAAATTTCGCACTTTTTACGGGCGTATCAGCACTAAATTTTTAGACAAACATATAAATTTATGATTTTTAAACATTTTCGATTTAAATGTTATTGAAAATTGAGGTGAAAATAATCGTAAATTTTTTTTTAGGAATTCGGATATCTTATAATATAATGAGCGCACAGCAAGGTTATCCATATAGCGGACAAGTTCCAGTCTTTCTCCCATTTGACTACGAGAAGCAGCAGAATGGTCCTGACTTCCTGGAGTTCGCGCAGCAGTTCTTTAATAAATCGAAAACAGGAGGATTACTTACTCGCAAGACGTTATCCCCTGAACAAGCGATTTCCTTTAACAAAGAGCATACAAACGACCCATTACTGAACTACATACCTAAAACTTTAGTCAAGGAGGCTATGCAAATCCAAAAAGCAATATTACATGTCACGGACGTTAGAAAAACCAAAACATTCTCTGGTGATCACATCGACCTCATCAAGCTTATCAAGAAGGATGAGACTTTAATCGATGAAGCTTACTGCGTTTGTGTCAAACAAACAACTGGTTCTGATGGAGAAGCTTTCATTAACACTATGAAGTTCGTACAGGTTCTGGCGAAGTTCTTATGCCCTTCTAAAGAGTTAATCCCTTACGTTATCTCTCATTTTGCTAAGCAATGCAAGAGAGCTGAATCAATTAACTCCGAGTGCTACGAAAACGCCGCCTTTGCATACATCAGAGTTAACGGAAGATGCCACTCTCACAACAACGTTGAAATGCATAAGCATAACACTAAGCACGCACTTGACGATATTCATAATCCGAATATTCAGTACTATTGTTCACTCGAAGAGCACATGTGGCACCAGCGCAGCGCCAAGCCTTACCTTTGCATCCCGTTCTTCTTAGTTCGCGCCATGAATAAATTCTTCGATCTCGGCGCTGAAAGAAGCGAAGGTATCTTCCGTCTTCCAGGCAACATGGGCCGCATCAACGACGCTCCTAAAAAGATCAACCACGGAGATGCTGACTGCTTCGAGGGCCTCGATGCGAAAGATATGGGTACATTGATCAAACAGTGGTTCAGAACGATGGATGGTGGCGCCATTCCAGAGGATTTCGCAATTGAGCACATCTACAAGCAACATACAGCTGAAGAAATGCCAGCAATCGCAGATACACTTCCACCACTCTCGAAATACACATTAATGTATTTAGTTGGTGCTCTCAAGAGACTTGCACAACATCAGGAGGTTACAAGCATGGGTTCAGCTAACCTTGCAATGACATTCGCTATGAACATGAGCTATGTTGACGAAAGCGAAGGCATCAAGGCATCACAGAATAACTCATATATGCATTTCTTCCTTTCAGAAGTTATCAATCACTGGAATACTGATCAGATATATCCGTTACCTGAGAATGTACTTTAAATAGATTAAATACAGCTATGTTTTTCAATTGACATTTATTATCCTATTAAATGATTCTATTATTGTTTAACTTAATATTTGCGTTTGCAAATTATTGAATCGATCGGCTTGATTTTTACTATAATCCTTATTGCCTTAACCACAAGAGTTATATTTTTGATGAATTTTGGTTTGATATTCTTTATAAAATTTCGGTTTATATTTTAATAAAAAAATATCAACTGAGATAGTAAATATTTTACAAACATAGGGTATAACATGTGTAATATTAGAATAATTTTGCGTAATTCCGGAAAAAAAATTGATGTCTAAAATAAAAATTATTTCTTCGTATTCTTCAAAAATGAAGCAGTTCTCGATCTTTTAACTGGTTTTTGATGTATTTCTGCAAGTAATTCATCAATTCTAGAATCTTGTTTTGCGATCGAAGCAATTTTCAGCATGACTTCGTGTACTTCGTTTTCTATGCGCTTCTTTTCCTCTAATTCCTGATTATATTGCTCAACTAAGCTGTTATAATTATCAATCATTTCCTGACGAGTTTTCTGGCCAGAGAGTTGATGCATAGGAGATGTTGGCGAATTCATCGAAATTTTCGATCTCGACTTTGATTGACGTTTTGAAGGTGAAGGCGAACTTTTCATCATTATTCTAAAAGTGCCAAAATGTTTACATCTTTTTTAGTCAATTCTTTGTTATTTCACAGTTCATCTAGTTTTATGATATACACTTGAAATTTATTAATAAATTAACGAAAATTCATTATTTGGACATAAATCAAAAACATCTGATGTTTTGGCATAAAATTAGACATAAAGCCCTATTTGAAAGTTTTATTTTAGTCAATAAAGAGTTGAAATATTATAATAAATGCATCATTCTTCTTGGTTTCGAGCATTTTCCATAAAAAATATAGAGAAAATGTTATTTCAAGCGATCATATATATGTAAATTCTATTTATATTATCATAAATAGTTGAATTTTGTAATATCATGTTTTCATTTCGCTTAGCTTTGAAGGTCTTGATTTTATATCTTTTGATAAACTAATATTGATGTAGATTTATTTAGACTTTGAGGTAAATAAATGAATGGAAATATTTAGAGTTGTTAAATTTAAAAAGATAAAATTTTCAATTCACTAATTTTTTATTATCATGGATTTCAACAAGTGTGGAAGATATCAAGGTCTTTCTATTCCACTTATTGATCCTCTTTTTTGATTTTTGTATATTCACATTATTATTTTTACCAGCGCTTCCTCATCATCGAGTCCATTGGAGCTGATGATGGCTGAATTCTTGCTCCAAGCTCAAATCCACCACCACGCTTTGGCTGATGGCGCTGTGGACGATTTGGATTCGTAATTTCTTCCTCATCTTCGTCTTTCTTCTTTCCTCCTTTCTTCTCGTTAGCCTTCCTCAATTCCGGTGGTACTGGTTGAGATTTTACGCCGAAAACTGGACCAGTTTGCTTCTTATCCTGATGTGGTGGACCACGTCTCTTGCGCTCCTTCTTTTGGTCTGTATTTTCCTTCCTTGGATCCGGCTGCTCCTTCTTTGGTCCTGGATTTCTTGGATCTGGTTGTTCCTTCCTTGGTCCAGGGTTTTTAGGATCAAATGGCTTTTCCTTAGGAGCAGGCTGCTCGCGCCTTGGATCCGGTTGTTCTTTCTTTGCTGATAAAATGCTGAGAGCTTTCTTTCCTTCTGCGCGTTTTGGTTTCTTTCCTTCCGGTTTCATTGGTTCTCTGAATGATTTCATCGTTGGATATTTGTTGAGAATCGCGATAATGTCTGGATTGAATGGAATTGGGAAATCATGCTTTTGATTGACTCTGAAAGCTTGAAGCTTTTCGAGGCCGTAGTTACACTTTCTGCGATGATCCTCCATTGCTTCGTTTTCGAATTCGTGGAAGATTTTTTCATCCCATCTAATTTCGAGACCGTAAGAGCAGAATCTGAAATAGCACTCGATACCATAGTGGCTTCCTCCAGCGACATCTTCTCTCGAAAGTCTCAAAAACTCGTCGTACATTGCTTGATCGAAATGTTCGCGAAGATAGAAGCACCAGAAACAGTAAAGGCTGTTCATTTCTGCAGAGTTTCCGATACCAAGTGTTGCACGCTCGTTTATTGCTTGATCATGGAAAGAGTCGTATTTCGCTTGAACGAACTGGCCGTCTTCCATTAATTGGTGGGAAATATGATCCCAGTAGTGCTTTGGATCTGTGTCAACTTTGACATTGAGAACATCATCCTTTGGAACGGATCTGCCTTCGATTTTAGATAAAGCGCCTTTTTTAACGCGTGTGATATTGATAATTTTAGATCCTGCGCCACTTGGAACTTCAGGCTTGTTCTGGTCGTAGTCAGGAAGCAACTCTCTCGCGTCTTTCTCGCGCAATTCAAAGGCTCTATCGTTATAAGAGCCATAGCCTTCATTGTACAACTTGAGCGACTCATTGATGTCGTTTCCAGTCGTGAGATGGCCCTTTCTGATGCCTGCACCTGTCCTGTGTCTATATGCTAATCTATCATCACGGCGGTTATGCAAAACTCTTTTAACTCTTACGATAGGAGAGCCGCTTACTTTCATTGCAGGCATTTGGAATGAAGAAGCAGTCACTCTTGGCGGATATGGCATATAATCGTCGTCATCGTATTCCTGCTCATCGTAGTACTCATAATCATCATCAAACCACTCTTCCTCTTCATATCCTTCATCCCCAGACGAAGCCTGCGCGGGTGCCAATACATCCCAATCACTCATCGATAAAAAGTAAATTTTCAACGTGAAAATTTTATGTCATCATAAAATAAACATAAATCTACATTTATTGTTAAAATCACCGATAATCAAAAGTGACAAAAAAGTGAAATTGAATTAAAAATCTTTGTTCAAACATCTCACTTCTGATGTTATTTAGGCTTTCCATCATCTATAGATATCAAATTTAGAAAATTTGGTCGTATTTAAAATTTTTATTTTTATAAACAGGTTTTTGTCTGTCTTTCAATCAAGCATTTTTTTTTGATCAACTAAAATTTTTTGTCGAAATAAAAAATTTTTTTATTATAAAAAATGATTTCTTTATCCTATAGACCAAATCCTTAGCTATCATGTTTACAACCTTATTAATTGTTGTAATTGCTATATTTAAAATATTGAGTAATTTTCTTGGTTAATTGGAATTATTGGAAATTATTGAAATTTCAAAAATTTGATTATTATGCTAGACCGCTTATATAGTTTTAATATATATAAAGTAAGTATTCAAAATTATTATTCCATATGGTATGAATATGAGTTCTCAGTATGGTCAATAATTTGAAAGCGTTATGTTTAACTGATCACTTAGTAAATAGAAGAATATACCGCATTGGTATCAGTTCTATTTAACAAGGCGTCCGATCTTGACTTTGGCAATTAAAGCTGGAGAAATGTAAGGATGGTGCTTCATGAAAAGTTCTGTCATGTCACCACCAGCACATCCGACGATGATCTTTGGACCACCTGGGTGCATTGCTAAGTATGGTGTCATATTGTAAACGTCACCTTTGAAAGCGCACCAGCAATCTTCAGCAGTGTTATGCTTGGCGAGTTCCTCGCGTGTGATGTCGCCGACCCATGGAAGTTGCTTCTGCTTTTCACCCCAGGCAATCTGTGCTGACGCCATTCTTGCAAAATAAGATAAAATTGAATGCAATTTGATCGATTTAAAGTATTTTTCCCAAAAGTGTCGATATTTGTATTGAAAATAATCGTCAAATTAAAGTGAGATCACTTAAGGTTAATATTATATCCATGAAATTGCCAACAATTACAAATATTTTGTAGTTATCGTTTTTGAATGAGCCGCAGTAATTGAAAAAGAATTCTTTACATTTTAATTTTGCATTTCTGTCATGTAAAGTGTCATATTCAATAATGACACCAGTATCAATTGATATTGCATATATTTCCCCATCCAAGGAGGTGCGAATTCTCACTTTTTATCAGCGAACGAAATGAGCAAGACCTCGTGGTTCATTGATATTTACAATATTGCAGTTTCTGAATCATTACCAATATTTTTGACACGTAAAGCGTCAATTAAACAAATCTCTCCATTTTCAAATGAAATATTGCTTATATCAGTCCATCACTTGAAATATAAACAAAGCATCTAATGATGCATTGATAAATCTAATAATGAAATTTCCAAATCAATATTAATATTTTTGACATGTAATATGTCATATTTACAAACCAATCCCTTTTCTATTGATATATTGCTAATATTAACTAGTCTCATGAAATATAATAAAAAGACCTAGTGATGCATTGTTACTAATGCACTTATCAAGTCAATTCTAAAAGAATATCTTGACATGTAATTTTGGAAATATGACTTTTGTCAAAAAATCTGTTTTAATTTGACATGAATAATAAAATGTGACACTGAAAAGTTATGTCACACAAGAATTATGATCCACCAATGCATACAACAGAGCACATCCTTAACAGGACAATGGATAACATTTTCCACTGCGGCAGATCAATTGGAACACATCTTGAGAAGAAGAAATCCAAATGCGATTATCCATTAAATCGCGATTTGACTCCAGAAGAGAAAAAGCAGATCGAAGATACTGTTAATGGTGTCATAGCTCAGAATCTTGAAGTTAAGCCAATCTTCCTCCCACCTGAAGAGGCTGCAAAGCTTGTTGATATTTCTAAGCTTCCAGAAGGCGCCACAGATGCTGATATCCGAATCATTCAGATTGGTGACTACGATAATTGCGCCTGCATTGGCCCACACGTTGCCAAAACAGGTGATATCAAAGGTCGCTTCAAGATCACTTCCACATCTCTTGAAAAGAATGGTGTTTGCCGTGTCAGATGGACATGCAAGTAAATCTATATTATTACGTATTTATTTCCAAAATCGAAATTTAGTTTTTATCATTTCTAATTATACAGAAACGTTACATTATCACACATATAATCAATTATGTATGTCGAAAACTAATGAATTTGAAAGATTTTTGAAACAATGAAAAATAATCATACATAAAATCGCTTTTCGAATCATATCTAACCAATACTATCCTATGTTATCATTATTCACTAACAGATAGCTTTGGATTTTGGGTTTTTATTTTATGAGATATCGGATACTAACAGAACTCATTTCATTTCGGAGATTAAAAAAGACAAAATAAATATTAAGAGCATATAGAGCATGAACATTTAAACAAAGGGATAGATTTAAAGTAATATAAACAATTATGTAAACGAAATGATAGAAATCTATCACTGCTTCGGATCCGGTTGCTTTTCCGCATTGTTTGGTGGGTCATTTAATTCTTCAGTATCTGCAAATTCTTCAGTTTCTCTAAATATCTTCCTAATTTCCGCCCAATTTTCCTTTTGGTTTTCAACTATTTTCCTAAATTCACCCTCACTTCCTCCGTGACTATGAAATATTCTATACAAATCTTTTCCCTCTGGAGGGAGGCTCTGTAAGTACTCCTCATCTACAGCAGTGCCATCTGACTCGTAGCCATCTGATTGATCACTGGGTAATTCTTCTTCTAAATTACTAGAATCGTAATCTTCGATAAAATGACCATTTCCGTAAGAGTCTTGGTATTCGGTGTTAAATGAGTAACCATGCTTAATGCCATTTTTGCGATCATAGTCTCTTTTTCCTGATGAATGTTTCCTCGGCTCAAGAATGTTTGCACCGTTGACTTGTTTGTGTAGCACTAAATAATCGTTCGGCTGTAAATTAATATTCCCAAGTACTTGATCATCGCGAAGTATTTTCCTTCTAAAAATGAAATTTATTTGTTGCAGTTCGAGTTTTACTTTTTCCTCAATCAGTTTCTTGAGGTTTGCCACTGTTTGTGTTGGCTCAATTTCAACTTCGTATGTTTTGTTTGCAATTGTTTTAATTGTAACTTTCATTGATAGATATAAAAAGTCACTTTTTTGCCGCCAAAAAAATGTCAGAGCACTTTTTGATATCAATTTACGTGTCAAAATGTCAAAAATATTTATCATATGTTTTCGCATCCTAACAATATATATTAGGCCAATGATAAATTTACTAAAGTCATAATTGGCACCTCATTGACCTGAATATGTAATATTATAGATATTTAATGCATTTCTATTAAGATGAAAATCAATTTACATGTCATAATGTCAGAAATAATATAAATGTTTTCGCAACAAAAATACTTATCATTCTAATCATTAATTTGCCAAAGTTTTAATTAGCATTTAGTAGACCTTGATATGCAATATTATAGATTTTTAACGATAAATTATTTTTATGAAAAATTTATTATGCTTACAATTTAATGTAATTAGTGTATGATCGATTTTAGAGAATAAATATATTAATAAGTTATGTAATTAAGCCTGAAAACTTATATTTTGGTATGAATAAAATACATAAAGTTTTTATATTAAAACAAGGGTTTTGGAGCTTTGGAAGAGTGGATTCCTAAGGATCCTATGAGTCTTTTCTTCGGTTTCACAGATAATTGAGATTTGAGATATTGCAAAACATAAATTATGTATGAGACGATCATGTATATTGGATAAGCTGCGCAAATTGAAAGATAGACTGCTCTAAATAGTTTTCTGATGAGTGAATCATCCCACCATAAGTATTTGAAGGCTAAAGTCTTATCAATGAAGAATAAAACGATAGTCATAAGTGTAACAGGTATCAATATCTCAGGAAGGTAATATGCAGTAATGAATGCAGAAATTAAAACAACAATATAGATTTTGAGACGATCTATGTGGTTGACAAGTATATGCATCAAGTATGATACATCACCAATGTTATTTTGGAATGAAATCATCTTTGTATTAATCAAATCAATTGATTCTTTGCCTTCTTGTAGTGTAACGCTGATGTTTTCTATAGCTTTTTCAAGACTCTCTGATGATTCATTGAACTCTCTCGTTAAGTTCTCGATGACAGCTGCAGATTCAACAGTCTTTTTGAATAAAGTTAAAAGTTGCTCTGATGTACGCGCGTTGAATGCTTCACCGTGTGCGAAATAGCACAAATTTGTAATGTGATGGTCAAAAGTCAAGTAAACACTATAAGTTGACTGAGACATTTTCGAAGTATCTAAATCATTCGGAAACTCATCTAATCTATTGGATATTTTGTAAAAACACTGTGTAAAACGAAGAGAGAGGTTCTTTCTAAGGTGTTCATTTTGTTTTTGTTCGATTGTGTGACAATTTACTTTCATTTCTGAGACTGCATCAGAATAACAATCTGATTTTGATACATCTATTGTTTCAATTAAACTTGCTATAGGAATAACAGCAGGATATTTGCTTTTTATCGATTCAAAATCAATTAATTCTGTTACTTTCTTTCCTGCACTTATTTGCTCAGACAAAGCCTTAGGATCAAACTCCTTCAGCTCATCAATGCATTTTGAATTATACAAGAACAACCAGAAAGAGAAAAACATTATAAAATCTAATTAATCGAAAAGTGCACGTTTAGAATTAAAATTTAAAATCCAAACAAACCTCAAAATATCAATAATCAATAAATGTATATTTTAAATATTACAATACTTTTTGGAATTCAGATGTTTTGACTTTGTAAATTATTTACATGTCAAAATTGCAAATGTTTTTTTTAGTAATATTACCATCAATAAAAGTTATTCATTCATCAAAATTGATTTGTTACTGTAGTTACCAAAAGCAATAACAAACCTTTTAAAACAACGTCATTGTCAGTCGTATATTACAGTGGAACAATAACCAGGGATAAAAAGTGAGACCAGGGATATTCTCAATTTTTAGGCAGGGGGTGCTTCCAATTT
>MRSU01001510.1:0-10933 GCA_008369845.1 Trichomonas gallinae
TATACTAATATATTCATATGTATTAGCGATTTGAATTCCAATGAGGACGACGATAGCGAGGACGATAGACATCTATATATTAAATAAAAAGATTAATATTAATCAATAAGAAAACTAGAATAATATAAACAAAAAATTTATACAATCTATATTAATATAAAAACACAAAATAATAGCTTAATGAGCATCATTTGTGACATCAAGAAGCGATAGAATCCTGTAAACAGTTGGATACGGCTCAGTCCAATAATTAATTGATTCTTCTGCGAAAGATTTCATTATCTGGTTATTCTGTATGTGTTGCTTGATCATTTTCTCGAGTCTGCCAGTGTCAGTGTCTATCATATGCAGAATGAAATCTTCAGCAAAGCCGAAATGAGACTCAGCGAGTTCAACATTAAGTTTCGCCAATCCAAAAGCGTGAAGCAGTACATATCCGAGCTCAGGAGAGAAATTGGTCAGTGGGTGTCTGATCCAGACCAAAGAGATCAGTGCTGTGAGAGCTGTTATTGCGTTCTCTGACTCAGAGATCGCCCTGAACAGGTTATTAATTGCATCTAATGCAACTGAATAAGCAGGGAGAGAAGCAGGAGCTGCTCTTATGCAGAAGTTGTAGCCGAGAACTCCGAGGCTTTGCAATATGATTGTCGGGGCTGCCATTTCTCTTCTGTTCTCGGGAATTCCTGCGCATTCAGGTATCATCCACTTGGAAGTAATAGAAATGTTTTTCTGCGTCATCTCGTATACTTGCTCGATTGTTTTCGCGCTCCTTATATCATTGTATGGCATCACGACTCTGTTCGGTGTCTCGCTGAGAGTCCTGACAACCTTCTGAACAGCAGACGGAATTGCTGGATCGAATCTAGGGGACGTTCTGTGTCCTCTCACTAAATAATATGTTGGAGCCGCCCACATTTCCGATGGATCTCTGCTTCCAGGTAGTATCCTTAACAGCTCCGGTGCTCTATCCGGCCTCAGCATGTCGTAGTTCGATCTGACTTCAGTCATCGGTGATGCCAAATTCATCAAGCAAGTGAAGAAGTCGATCATTAATGCGCCTTTTCCTCTCCACTTGTTCGCCCTGTCTATCAAACTGTCGATCGAGCCTTCTTTGTCAGTGTCGATTTTAGGCGGAACTGCTGACTCTTTCATCAAAGCTGCGGCCATGAGAACTGCGAAGCCGAGAGCTCTTACTACCCTTGAGTTGTACTGGATGACTTCCATGCCCCTGTGGACGCATCTGGCGCCGATTCTGTCCGCGTCGGCCACCATTTGTATTTCTACTTGTGTCGGCTCAAAGTTTGGGAACTCAAACTGTTCGTAGTCAACTTCTGTTTCGTCTGGCGGTGCCATGTTATTCTGCAGCATCGAATTTATCGGATTGTTCAAGTTTTTAATCGTGTCGAGTATCAGGCATCTATCGGCCCAAATTTTGTCCATTATATTCTTGCCGAGCAGACTTGTGCCATTATAAGTAAGCTCGCCGTTTAGCTTGAGCTCTGGCCTTTCGTGCTCCTGAAGCATCGGGATTCCACCCGGTCCCGCATTGTCTGCGAAAGGAACAATAACTCTTGCCGCGTCTTTTAAGTTGTTCGTCATGAATAAAGCCATCGCCCACGCGTGGATCGCTGATATGTCGCCCCTGCATAGCTGGTAGAACTGCTCGTACAATGGAATCGCGTGATCAGGTCTGCCTACTTCCAATAAAAAGTCGGCTAATTTTCTTTGAATGAAAGGTGAAGGATTTTGTTCAACTGCGGCGCAGATCTTCTTTAGAGCTAAATCGTATTGGCCCACATCACGTAAAACTAGGAAAGAAACATATAATGCGTTTGGAGAATGTTGATCTGTCCTGCAAAGTGCTTCTAAAGCTTCTTTTAGTGCACCAGTCGCATATAAACACTCTGCAAGTGTGCACCAGTCTTTGTTTGTTAGTGTATCACTTGGAATTGACATGATATCTGTGCATGCTTGTTTAAATAAGCCTAATTTGATTTCAAACCTTGCTCTGAGTAATCTTGCTTCTCTATCTTTAGGGAATTTGCCTATAACTCTTGTAATGTCGCCAATTGCATAAGTGAATTTTCCAATTGCAGCGTAAGCAACACTTCTAAATCTGTGAGCCATGTGCATACTTTCGCAGTTTTCTAATATCGCATGATTAATGTCATCAATTGCTCTTATCCATTGGCCAGTTAAACAATATCCAATTCCACGGCCTAAATACGCTGATGCATTCTTCTGGTCAACTGAGAGGACCTGAGAGAAGTGAGTAATAGCTAATGCAATGTTAGAATTTAGTTCTTTAAATGCTTCTCGTAAATCATTATCAGTAAATGTTTGAAAATGATCCCAAGATTCGATGATTTGGAAGAGATTTTCGATGCTAAAACGTAATGTGTAGACATGAGTTCTGAAATTTAAGTCGCTTATGAGATTTGACATCAAAGCGTAGTGAGAGTACTGTCCACCCTGCGAAATTCCATCTTTCCAGGATGCTAGGGCGTTTTCATCCTTGCCAATCCATAGATAAGTGATTCCACGCAATAAATAAGCTAACGAGCATAAATTATTTGCTTTGATTACGTTATTTAATATTTCTAATGCCTTATTTGTCATTTCTAGACCAAGGTATGATATCGCAAGATTGATTTGCGAGTCTTCTTTCGGTGTATCACTTTCTTCGATACTTTTCTTAAGAGCAGCAATAACTAAATCAAGTTTAGTTCCATCCTGGAACTTCTTCATGTCAGTTATTGTGCGTGGTGGAGTTATTTCTGGTTTTAATGTAATTTCTTGCTCTAAATCTTGATCCATGAATTTTTTAATTACTTTACATGTCATAACTATATTTACAAGTCAAAATTAATATTTTACATGTCATTTTTATTTTTACATGACAAAAACATATATTGTTTTTACTTGCCATTTTATTGATTTACATGACAAAATATTTTGTTTTACTTGTCAATTTTCTACTCTACATAGCAAAAACATTTTTTTTCGATCCTAAAATGATAATAGTAAAAAAACTTGATTTAGATATCATTGTAATTGCTTTTGAACCATTGTCTTATGGCTGAAGATAATATAAAGACTTGTGTTATATGTACTCTAATTTCTAATATTTACATATGATACTTTGTCTCGAAAATTTAAATTTAATATTATTGGATAAGATATATTTTGGCAAACAGTATCCCCTAATTAATTTTGTAAGACCCTAACCGAGGAAATTCCTTAGCTTTTTCCGTTTAGAATTAATTAATGGATTCGAAAAAATCTTTACCAAAGAGACTAATACATTCTATTATAGTCAAGAGTAACGATTTGGACGAATTCAGAGAGGATTCTACTACATCGGAGATTGAAAATATCATAGATATGTGCATTCCAATCTTTAATAATGAGCCAACAGTTCTTAATCTCGATTCCGATATACATATAGTTGGAGACATACATGGAAATGTCATAGATCTTCTGAGATTTTTCGAAATTACTGGATATCCACCGAAAACTAAGTATTTATTCCTCGGAGACTACGTAGATCGCGGAAAAAACAGTATAGAAGTTTTAACATTACTCTTATCCCTTAAAATTCTCTATCCAAACCATATTTATATGATTCGTGGAAATCATGAAACAAAGAAAGTATCAATGAACTATGGATTCTTCGCTGAAATTCAGTCATCTTACAGACTTACATTGTTTGGAAACTTCGTAAGACTGTTTTATAAGCTTCCTTTAGCTGCGATCATTTCGAATTCCATTCTATGTGTGCATGGTGGAATTTCTAAGTCAATGGAGTACATAAGTGATCTATCTTCTCTACCAAAACCTACAGAAATATACGCTGACACAATTCCTTGCGATATTTTGTGGAGTGACCCTTGTGCGACGTCCTGTGGCTTTATCGCTAGTGACAGAGGATTAGGCTACTTGTTCAATGAAGCTGTGTTGAGTCAGTTCCTTAAAAGAAACAAACTTACCAGACTTGTGCGATCTCATGAATACTGCAATGGATTTAACTATCCTTTCAAGGGTTCTGATATCTGTACAACAGTATTTAGTAACACTAATTACTGCGAAAAGGCAAATAGTGCTGCTATTATTTATGTCAATCCTAATTTGACATTTGCATATCATATTATCGAGCAGTTACCAGATAACAGCACTGATTCGCTTCGTTTCACGCTTCCTGAGTGGTTAATTACATTACCACAGAAATCATTAAATGATTTCAACCAATTCGAGAACGATGCATGTGAGAGTCCAAGCTCTTCACCCATTGCTCTTAAATTACTTTAATTATTTTTGTTTGTATTTAAATTTTATATGTTTGATAAAATATTTTTTGTGTCTATATGAAATTAAGCAAAAACAACATAATAACAATTCAAATAAGCTGATAATTTGGTCATTTTTGCTCAAACAACATATTAAACACACGACTAGTGCGATTGGAATTTACGTCGCTTGCAACAACAAAATTCTTGATCTCTCAGTACGGAAGGAACGAAATATGCTTAGTCTATAAGATTGCGATGATACAATTTTTTCTTCTTGAGGTTGATTCAACTGAAGGAAAGCTGACTTATGCTAAAATAACAGCTAGAGGATGATGAATGACACAGTATCTACAACTATGTAGTAGACACTTCACATCCTGTCAGAAATGATGCATATACCAAGATCTTCGAAATAGCATAGTAATTTTCACACTCGATGCTTACAAATCAATCAATTATTTCACACAGTCAACATTTGATTCAGAAAAAGCCGTTGTAAACATTAATTAGATCGAAAATGATTTAGAATTATATCCATCAGCAGTTATGGTTTTATTCACTGTATTTGCTGGATATTGGATGAACACAGAAGCAGATTCAAGGCTGCCAGACATTTTTCTGGATCTGAAATATTCAAAAAAGGCGTTTTTCTGGATTTTAAATGTGTTACGAATTCTTCTTAGTGCTATTATTAATGATTTAAGGTGCAAATCAGTATTATATATAAACTATTGCTTGATTTAACAAAACTTTGTAAAGTATTGTGTAAATAGTATTTTTCTGGTTAATATTATATATAGATATGAGTTGTGATTCATAATACAATGAAGTTAAGCAAGATTCAACATTATGAATGAACATCGAAAGAAACAGAGAATCAATCCAAATGAAGTAGTACAATATCATATTCATATCACTTACATATCGTTGCATGTATGAATAGGAATAGAATTTATTCTGGAGTCCCACTTCTTTCATATCCGTATTCAAACATGATGTTTTTCATCGTGCCAGTTATATCATGGCATTGTTTGTGTATATATTACAATGCAATGAAGGAAAAAAATGTTTACATATGTTTCAGAATTGACCTGATAATTAATTAGTAATTTGCTTAAGTGGACTACTTTATATGCGTGTAGAATGGTATGAGTTGCAAATCGTTTTACTGCGTGTTTATGACGTCAAACAGCTTTGTTGGCCAATTTTATCACAATAAAATGATGCTATTCATGATTTAGACGATTTATTGTAAAATCAAAAATTTGTTGGAAAAATAATTAAAACTCATCTGTTTTCTTTATGTCGCAAATTTCGTCAAAATAGAATCGTTTATAATGTTAGAATTTATAAATTAATAAGCTGCACCATGAACGTTCAACGTTTTTTTTTTATTTCATTTGTTTTAGCCAAACTCAAAGCTGTTTCATTGTTTTTGTCACTTGCGTTGACATCATTTCCATGAACTGTGAGAATGAGTTTGACAACTTCATGACGACTATAAAATGAAGTCCAAATCAAAGATGTTTTGTTGTTTTCCTAATCTTTTGCGTTGACTTATATTCCAGGAGCTGTGAGAAGGAGTTTGACAATTTCATAATGACCATATAACGAAGCCAAAATCAAAGCTGTCCAATTGTTTTTAAAATGATGTAGTATTGTCACTTTTTGACAGATTATTTTGATGAAATATTTGAATGCTTTACATGTCATTATACCACTTTTGTCAAATTGCCTTATCTAGATGCTTTTGACACCAATCTTATTAGCAAAATTGAAGCTAATACAATGTTTAAGAAAGATCGCAGATGTCGAAAAGTAGTCATTATATAATATATTAATATCGATAATCAAAATTGATAAAAATATAATCGATAAATAATCATGAAAACTATATAATTCGATTTCATTCTTTTGGTATAGGTTGTTTATGTTATTAATTTATCATTTTATCACAGAGATATATCATCAAAACAATGAGTTGAAAAATTTGAGAATTTTTCATGATGTGTGCATATATAATACATAAAATATAAATAATCATATTCTATGTCTTGTTGTTTATATGTTTGCATAACTGAGATTGTTAAATGTTTAATGTGTAAAGGAGAAAAATAACAAAAAATAGGTCGTGAATAAATAGACGTTTATAAATTCCAAAAATGGAAGAATCAATTGTAAATGAACGCTATGATAATCTTTTTCGATCAATAAAAGAGGCATTAAACAAAATGAAGAACGATGGATTAGCTAAACAACTTCAAAAGCATAAAACGTCGAATTATTTTTCACCTGATAGATTAAACGAGGTTATGAATGAATACATCAACAGTTGGAGAGAGTATTACATTCAGCAGCTCATTCATGATATACAGGAGGCAGAATTAACAAAAGATAAGATAGAATACAAGATCCAAAGAATTGAAACACGTTTAAACTATGAAAATCGCGAAATTAACAAAGAAAATCATAATTTAAGGAAGAGAAAAGCTTCTCTCAAATCAAATATCAAACATTTACAGCAAACTTTAGGACAATATGATGAAGGACTGAATCAAATTGTTTCTTCACGCGCAAAAAAGGTTCATTATGCCCAAGAGTCACTAAGAACCATTAAAAATTCACTTGTTAACCTTGATATGGAATTAAACTCAATAAAAACCAAATATAGGACTGAATTCTTTGTTTGCATGCGCCAATACAAGCAAATGCAGTCTGACATCAAGACAACAGCCATAAGCCATGCTTTCGAGCAAGAAATGACATCAGCAATTGAAGATTTTGAAATTATTCAAAAAGTTAATGAAATAAAGAAGACTCAAGAAAAAACAGTCGAAATTAGTAAAGCCCTTGAGAAGTTCATTGGTTATATCAACAACACATCGTCCGCTTGCAACATTAAAGAGCAAGTTGATACACAATATTTCCAGAATGCAGAGAGGATCCTTACAACCATTGTCAACAATAAGACAACGGACTATATAGATAATAAGTTGCGATCCAATGGCTTTACGCTTAACTTTTCCAATTTTGTAAGTGAAACAAAGAAAAAATACAACGATTCGCTGCTAAAGAAGGAGAAAGAAGTAGAAGAGATCATAAAGAATGCGAGGTTAAGGCAAAAGAAGCTTGAAGAAGAACTTATAAAAGCCCAACAAAAGTTAATCTCGCTCCAAAACATAGATGGAAGCGACGATGATGAAATTATACAAGAGCTACAGAAGACAAGGAAGGATTTAGAGTCAACCACCTATGCTCTCGATCAAAAATTAAATTTGCTTGCAATTAACTCAAGTCTCTCGCCAAGGCGCAGCTCTTACGAGTAAATGTTTGTTTGTGTGTTATATTTTACGATTTTTTCGAACAATATTATTTCGAGTGACAAAAAAATGGGTGTAAACAATAAGTCAAACTTAAAATCGAATAAAGTATCATGAGTTTTAGTTGTTAATCAATGAAATAGCTTTAACTGACAACGATTCAAATTCAAAAAAAAATTAAAAACGTCCAATTCAAACAAAATAAGCAAACACTTTATAAACAAATACAATACATGGTCAACAATTAATAATTCAACATACAAACATCTATATAACTTTCTCATTATTATTTGAGATTTCATTATCATCAACGACAATGCTAGAAACTGGTTGAATAATCTTCTTGGCGCTTGTCGGGCTGCAACCCCAGAAGCATGGAAGTGGCTCTGTTGAGATAACCTTTGCGTTTTCAGGGGCGACTACTTCTATCTTTGGTTTTAACTCATCGTAATTGGTTCTGTTTTGCATACATTTAACGATGTGACGGAACTTCTTCGGTCTTAAATCCATATTGCTTAAAAACAAATCATTCTTCTTTGTTGATTCGCGAGCAATAGAAATGTTTGTTATAAATTTAAGAGACGGTGCGTTTGACAAAGAAAAAATCCTGTCATTAATTTTCTCTTTCGGAATAATCTCCGGAACTGTGATAAAGATATCATCGCTAGCCACATTGTAGAAGTCGAATGTCAAGTTTTTACAAACTACAATTCCTTTGTAAACGAAATTCACACTAGTATTTTGAAAAAACGCGTCTAGAGATGATACCTTCGCAGCTGTAGGCACCTTTATTTTCTTCACCCTCCATCCAGGTGAGTACAGAAGAATGTTGATGAACTTCATCCCCTCAAATTGAAAAATGAACTAAAAAAAAGACATATCAATTTTTGCCGCAGATCTGCTACTTTTATCAAACTTTTTATCAGTTCATTTCTCACTACATTTAGAATTCCCATTATATGTATATATTAAAAATCGCAAAATAGGAAAATTGTCCGAACAAATATTAGGTTTTATCGTGATCGTTTTCTGGATTTCGTCTTTGATATATGCTCGCATATACAAAACGATCCCACATTCTTCAACGAATTGATTGGCCGATAAATCAATCAAAAGGTCAATCATTCACTTTTTACGATCATTTTACATTCAAATGAATTAATTTAAAACGTTATACGGGCGTGAAACCTTTCAGGAAATGCGTTAAATAATCAAATCTATTGCTTATGGTTATTTTCACTTTAAATGTAGTGAAATTTGAATGAAAAATAATCGTATAAGAAATTTGACGATTGATTCTGATTCAAATGAATTATTTCGACGATCATTTTGGATTTAAAATCTTTTTGTAATCGGCGAGATTTTCTTCTAAAAAAATCAATTTTTACTGCTAATAGCTAACCATTATTATTATAACAATTAATAATGTTCTTTGTAGTTAAAAAAATATGCGTGGCATAATTTGAAAAGAAAGATAGACATCTGATGTTTTTTAGCTGCCGTTCTTGTTAGTTACTGTCTGAGCATGTTTTTTCCGGGGTTATTGGTCAAACTCTTTTAGACAGCATTTTTTCACAAATTTCATGTAAAAAAGCAACCGAGCTAGTTTTAGTGTCGTTACGAATAATCAGGTCTATCTGCCCCTTATTATCAAATAAATCCGATGCTATGAGTAGTGGGCGGGAATCCGTTTCACCTTCTTTTCCTGACAGCTCATATGCCAAACGTTTATCACATTAGATATGCATATAGGACCTATAAACACACATATAGCCAAGTTTTCTTGGTACCATTCAATGTGAAATTATAAGAAATCACTGGCAGAGAATTGACTTCAATGGATAGATACTTAAATTTTGCGATTTTATTGTTAGCCACTAGTAGCGTAAACGAAATATGATGAATAATTTGTTTGAAATACGGTAGCCAGTCATCGAAATTTTCTCCATCGGAAAAAAACTGACACATCATCAAATTTGAATGAAAAGTGATTATATTCAATTCAAAAAATCTAAAATATAAACGGAAATATATACACTTTTTATGTGTCTAGTAATGTCCAACAATATAAGCACCTGCTTCTCTAGATGCATATAAAATACTTTTCCTATGGAATAAAAGCTTATCTTAGTTGATGTTTTTCTGACATTCAAATCTCATTACCCAAAGCTTGCATCCTTAATTACATCTAAATAATAAGCTATAATAAGCAATTTTCACAATGAATTTAACCTTCAAATCTCATTACTCACCGAAATTCAAAGTTATTTTCCGTTTAAAATCATATTCTCATTATTTTGAAAGCTTATATCCCAATTCCATCATGTTATGGACTTATTAATAAATAAATATATTTAGTTAACCAAAATTATAATTCTTTTAGGTTTTAGTAAGAGTTCGAACAAAAACTATGTTAAAACATTTATATATACTTGCAAAGCTAGTTATTTAGCAAAGTTACAACATTACATAATTATATTTTAACTGGAGCAATTAATATTGTGAGTAAACAAATGCATATCATATATTGTTAGGTGGTAAATCAAAAATAATATGGGTTCTATGTAGTTATTAGTGATGTATTCATCATGTGATGATTTTGCTGAATCAGAAATCAAAGAATGAAATGATTCTGACTATGTTCTTCATTTACATATTCTTACCTTTTAACTATATTCATAGAAACCTATTAATTCCTCACAAATATAATGCATTCTGTCATTTTGCAATTTTTGTTTTATCACTTAAGATCATCCATGATATAATATTATCATGCATCATGACTATAAATAGTTTCAATCTCAATAACATATTGCTTGAGAATTATGATATTTTTGGTACCATTCTTTTTATATGTGTTCTGTCAGTTGCCTGCTTGGAAAAATGATTTGACAATAGGGATGCAAATTCGGAAGATATTCTGGAAATTTCCCAAACTCCATTTTCCCAATCTTCCAGGCAAAAATAATCTTTTATTGATTTACATTTGTTTGACGAATAAAATATTTACTAGGCAAAAAGAGTGCCAAACAAAATTCAAAATCGTCACTTTTCTTACCACTATTTACATGTCAAATATGCCATGTAATAATCTTATTAATAATTTACATGTCATATTGTCATTTAATAATTTTTTTAATGGATAATGCGTATTTTTGAGTTTTGATTCAGCCATTATAAACTATTTTGGATATGTTACATGATAGTATAATATGGAGAGAAAAAAATTTCCTTGGAAGATGCATCTGGAAGTTGCGAAGTTGGCCTGGAAGATTATTTGAGAGAAATTTGAGAGAAAATTGACGGCCTGGAAGATAAACGGTT
>MRSU01001513.1:0-13774 GCA_008369845.1 Trichomonas gallinae
CCTTATGGCGAAATGAAAAAATCGTGCATTTTTTTTGCTCGTGTGTTGGCGGAATAAATCCGCCATGGCACGAGCCTTGCTTGCACGAATAGAATGATGATTCATGAAGTAATACACAGCTATATTGCAATCCAATAATATATTTATTTATGTTCATCAAAATATTTTTTTTTTTTGTATTAAATCTATTTGCACACTATATTATCTTTAACACATTAATTAAAATTATATATATACAGCAATTTATTTTCAACAATATAACAGCATTGCTTTCATGGCCTGTTGACTATTTAGAAGCTTGTATTATTAAAACATTTTTTTTTTTGATCAAAATATTAAAAAATAATGATTTTTTTCTAAAAAATGCTACATTTTTTTATTTTTAAAAATGTTTTCAAACTTATAATTGTGACAAAGATATCTTCGAATGGATTTGTTTAATCTTTCTGTCCTGAATTCAATAAAGATTTATTTCTTTTTCAGAAAAATAACTTTTATATTTTATCGAAATAAGTTTTTGAGGTTTAGCTTCTTCAAAACAACTATTTCTCCATTGATAATGCTATTGTAGCTCATTACAAATGATGAACAACCACTGGATAGTAATATTTCTTTACATTTTTACAGAGCCGCATGGAATGGGCTTTAAAGTAAGCTCAAAAGAGTTCAACGAAACATTTCATCATTGGCTAAATCTATTGACGAAATTTCGCAACCAGATGAAAGAATTTCCATTTCTTTTGTTCAGTTCATCTGTTGCATGGTGGTTCAGATTCCAGACAGACCTTGGAAAGATGACAGACGGCCATGGACAAAATATCTTCAACGATGAAAGACTTCACATGATGATTCCTATGATATACGACGGTGGGTCAACCAAACGTGTACAAGACAAGGCACAATACTACCTGCAGGACAGATCGAATATAGCAATCAGCCTCAATCCGGAAGAATATTCTTCGGACGCTGATATGGATAAAGTCGGGAAAGAAGTTAGTTCTGTGTTCTCAAAGAATGGGACAGATGATACTCACATCTCTGGAGAGTTTGTTTTTACTCAAACAAAAGACTTAGAGACTGAAATTCCTAGTCTCCTCTGATAATATGTATTTTATTTATGAATTTTCAAAATAAATATCATGCAGCGGAATATTATACTTTTATATTTCTTAATATTTTTTGTCTGTTGACATTTTTTTTCAGCACAAATTGGCGGAAAAGCAGGAATGACATCATTAATATTATCATAGAATTTGAACCTATATAATAAACCACATGGAAGAGCTGTTCCATTAAATGCATCAATACCAACTGATTGAATTTTGGATAAAAATTTTACACTTTTGAGTTTATTGCAATTTTCAAAAGCGTTTTCATCAATTATCAAACTTTGATTATTAAAAATAATTGGACCTGCAAGATTTCTACAACCAGAAAATGCTTCTTTTCCTATATTTGAAACACTGCTTAGATTCAAAAAACCGGTAATCCAATAACATTTGTGAAATGCTTTATTTCCAATGAATTTAACAGTACATAAATTCAATTCACATGAAGATCCAAGACTTTTATAGAAAGCACCATCACTAATAGTTTGAATTTTCGTAAAATACAAGTTTCCATTTACAGAGGAAAAACAAAATGCATAATCTCCAATTGTGATAGCGTTACGCAAATTTAACCCATTCTTGAATTTACATTCTCGAAATGCAAACCTTCCTATTGATATTGCATTGTCCAAATTAATGAATTGAAGGTAATAGCAACTATCAAATGCATTAGATCCAATATATGTTATTGTACGTAAATCAACGATTCCAGTAAGACCAGAACAGCCAGAAAATGTTGAGCTTTCAATTCTATTAAATTTTGAAAATATTGGTGTGCCTGTTAAACGAAAACATCCACTAAATGAGAAATCTTCCAATGTTGTGACACTATTAAGATTTATTTCACCGGTTAAATATTTACAGTCTTGAAATGCAGCATTTTTAATGACTTTCACTCCATTGAAATCAATTGTTCCGTGCATTTCATGACATTCAGAAAATGCAAACTTCCCAAATGATTCTATACCTTTAAGATTAACTGTTCCTTGTAAATTATAGCAATCCATGAACGCATAATTACCAATTGAAGTTATTGTTGGAGGTAAAGTTATATTTTCAAGTTTTTTATGTGACTGAAACAATTGATCATTTATTGTAGTCAATTTTGTAAATTTTGCAAGATTTGCAACAACAATTAAGTCTGGTAAATATGTAATGTTTGTAATTTGATTGGCATTTTGGAGATTTGTAATTGAACAAAGTTGAGTATTTTGAATTCCATGGATTACAGTTCCGTATACATTAAGCACGCATTCATCCATTTGTAACTACATGGCATCCAAATTTGGACTACCAATTATAAAACAAAAATTATAATGTTTTTTTTTAAACTGTTAAAATCGATACATAAAACCCATTTTGATGTTGTAAGAAAAATAATAAATATTCATCAAAAATTTAAAATATGATTTTTTTTGAGAAAACTCATACAATTATTTTATAAGATATGTCAAAACTATTTTTAAACTTCTTATTTTGCGAAAATGATGTCGGTTCATTATCTTAATTTTGATAATAATTTATTTATCAAAACAAACAAAATCTTTAATTCGAAGACAATAAAAGTTAAATAACAAATAAATTAGTGGATCGAGACAAAGTTTTCATATTTCCTGAAGACGCGCTTCCTAGATATTCCATCCGTGTCGATGAATATCATTGAGTCCTTTCCTATGTCGCGCGAAATGAGTCCGAACATCGCCGTGACGTCATTCTCGCCATCATAGTATATAGACTCAGCGAGGTACTCTTGTGTCGGGACGAACAGCGCCTGCTTTGTTTCCCTTATGTCGAAAACGCTGATGCCTTTGCTAGTCATGCCGCAAACTATGTAGTTCTTGTCACCTGAAATGCAGGCGGACTGGCAAATCAAAGAGAACGCCGGGAAAGGAGTCCTGCAATCCCACAGCCTGACAGTTCCGTCATCGCCGCGGGAGATGAAGTCGTTGTCAGAGAGCTTCACGAGGTCTCTGACGATGCCTGTATGTCCTACAAACGATCCTATCTCTTTTCCTTCGTTGCTGAGCTGCCTGATCGAAAATGAGTCTGCTGGAGAAGTGAATAACGAGTTCGACATGGACATCAGTGAGGAGATGCCTCTGTATGGAATTTCTACCTTAGACGAGCGAAAACTCGAATCATCGTTGTAAATTAAATGGAATAAAGAGTTGGATTGTGTGAAAGCAAGTGCTGTGTTGAGACTACCTGAAACTGGAACAATTATTGGTGCACCAGCTTCTTTAGAAACGTCTAAATCGAAAGTTTGAACAGGTGAATTCTTGAAAGGAACGCGAATGACTTGTTTGCCATCAAAGCACCACGCTGACTTGTTCTCGGATATGCATAAAGCATCAATTGGATTCGTACTCGGTAATGTAAAATTAATGAAACCTAATTTAGAGCTTTTGATGTCGCTAACTGCCATAAGTTTGCCTGGTGACATGAGATCACTGTATATATAGCATGCAAAGCTGTCTGTAATCGTTATTGAGTCATATGCATTTACGCGAACTTGATTAAATCGCCTTTCTTGGTATATCATTCGCATTGGTGTATCAGATGCTGGAATATTTATTACGGATGGGTTTGGAGATTGCAAAAATCCTTCTCCTTCGTAAATACTCATATTACTTCTTGGAATTGAGAAATCTGATGTAGTTTCTGGAATATCTTCCATACTCTGATCAGGCAAGGTAGTCCTGATATTAAAGAATGGTGTTCCCAATGTAATTCTTTCTGGATTGCACATTCCTTCTGAAGAAACGATTTTTCGAACTTGTTCATCAAATCTGTTGCTGAGTGGTATAATCTTGTCTGTTTCGTACATATCACACGCGCGAATTTCTTTAATAATTTGATGAATTCCAGCATAAATATTTACTTGTTTCGGTGGCTGATATGCATCTCCTGGTCCGTGAGAAGCAGCTTTGACGTAGTTTGGAGAGTTAAAATGAACTTTAGGCGGCGGTGGTCGAATTGGCGGCAATAACACAGTTTGCGGGTGATTTTGCGGTGGAGTGTTTGTTATAGGTTTTGGAGATTGCGTTGTCGGTGTCGGCTGTTTCTGTAAAGGCTGTTGTGGCGGTGGAGGAATTTGTAGAGAAGGAAGCTGATTTTGAACAGACGAAATCTGCGGTAATTGCTGCACCTTTGGCGGTGTTGGCTGCAATGGTGACAGTTGCTGGATCGGCGAAGGTTGTTTTGGTGGCGTTTTTTGTGTTTTTTGCTGTGGTGATGATATCTGTTGAGTTTGTGGCTGCTGAGTATGTACCTGTGGTTTTTGTGCCTGCATTGGCTGCTGTTGTGTTATTTGTTGCGGAATTTGAATTTGCTGCGGAATTTGTTGAATAGGTGGCTGTATTTGCTGCGGCATCTGCATTGCAGCCATCGGGTACATAACAGGAGCCTGCATTTGCATTTGTCTCTGTGAAGTAGTAGGAATATTCATTGGTGGATATTGAGCTTCATTGAAATATGTCTTTTTGTTGTTGTTAAACCACAGCCTGACAGCCCTGTGGCTCCAGTGTGGCGACATGGTTTTAAGATACTCAGTCACTTGTGCTGCGATTTGATTCCTGTTCGATGAGCGCTCTGGGAATGAGAAATAGCGGCGAAGGCCCCATATAAGCCACTGCTGTTCCGTTTTAGTGGCGTAATAGCGAGCATTGCCATCCGCTTCTTGCCCATCATCACTCATTTTATCGCAAAAATTTTCTAAAAATTTTTGCTTATACCGCTGCATTTTTTATTTTGATTTTTATAAATCTATAATAAAAATCATAAAGATTTGTAGGGAAATTGGCGGAAAACGTTTTAGATTTCGACTACAAAATTATTTTTGTGTGAAATAAATTTGATATTTAGCATGCACATATGATATCAAAGTCATATTTTTGGTCAGTTTCGGAAAAATTTTACTCAACGAATTGTTTACAAAAAAGTGAAGCTTTTTTTTGCCAAAAGAAAAAAAAAATTGTAAAATTTTAAATTATTGTTTTGACTTAAAAAGCTAATTTATACAATATATATCAATAAAATCTCACTTTTTCTCATATAAACATCCATTAAATCTATTCTTTTTCTTTTGATATCGAATTATAGTGCTTTTAGTACTTGTGTTGTAATATATAAGTGTATTAATTCACTTTTTCTCATATAAACATACATTAAATCTATTAATTTTATCTAAAATTTGAATAAAAAATTAGTAATATTTTGTTTAGTGTTATTGCTGTTATACATAAATATACAAAATCACCTTTTCTAGTATAAGAGAAGGTTAAATTCTATTATTTGAAACTTGATTTCAATTTGAAATTAAGCTGATGTGATGGATTTTGTGAATGCTAATATGTCAATGAGTAGTATCATAAAATCACTTTTTGCTATATGACTATATGTATAACTTGTTTAGTATTTTTGATATCAAATATTTTCTTCAAAAATTATTACCGAATCCTAAAAGAATTATATAACATTCATTACTTCGGATGAATTACATTTCTATTAAAGCAAATATCAGATATACATACAAACATTATTCCTGTGAAATTCATATTATACGGAATATAACACTCACGATTCAGAAATATGCATTTCATAAGTTTATATATACAATAAGTGACGTATTTGATTTAAATAAAGATATTGATTTTCAATTGAAAATTGTGAATATTTGAAATGTGTTAAGAAGAAAATTATACCATGGAATTGCTATATTGAGTCATAACATTACAGCTACAGCATAAAGGATTTGAACTCTGACTGTGAGCTATAAAATTAAGAAAAGATATAATCAAAAATGATATATAAAGCTTTTTGTACAGTTGAATAGAGTCTATTTATGCAGGAGAAGCACAGATTTTATTATGAGTCGAATATTTAGGGATAACAAAAGTAATGAACATTCTAAAACGATCTAAAATAAGAGAAATTCCGTCGAAATCAACATCAGTGTGAATTAAATGATGTATGAATTATTAAATGATGTAGAGTTGATAAAAAAAAAAAGATCTCTACACTAAGTTCTGAAAAGTCGATTATTTCCAATTGAATATTTTTTTAACGATTTTTTTGAATAAACGTGTTTAATTCAATTTTGAGGGAATTATGAAAATTTTGAAAGCATTGTTTAATAACTACTGTAGTTAATTTGTATATGAGAAAAATTAAATCTTTTGAATTATCGCTTTGTCACGTAAACAATAAAATGCCATGTAAAATCAATTTTGACAGATTTTTACTGGTTTGTTTTTTATGATATTTAGAAAAACAAAATTCTAAAAACCAACTATAAATGCGTAAATATTTACGTGCCACGTAAATTATAGAATTTTTGACAAAAAAATCTAAAAACTCTCATAATTTTTACTCTATATAATGTAATAAACTTAATCCATTAATTGAGAGAAAAATTCGTTTTATGAATTGAAAAGCATGTCAATTTTTGGGTACAATGGGCTGTGACCTATCTACTGCCGCTGTTACTCAAAAACGCAACAGACAGCGCCACGGTAATCTGTCACCACGGCCTATACCGTCACCTCGCTCGAATGATCCAAAAAGTATCGTTTCTTCGCCGAGAGAGCAAAAAATGGGAAATAACGCACTATTTGAGACTCTTGTTTCGGGTGTAAAAAAGATAGCATCGCCTGGAAACATGATGCCAACAGTTTGTTTGACCCGTGACGCTTTTCCTCTCGCTACATCATATGTGCACCTCGAAGATTTTACGCCTACTGGCATTCAACTGCCTATAGTAACATGCTCGCAGGCAAACAACTCTCGAATTATGTGTTTTTCGCAAATTAACTTTCTACAAAGTCAAAATATAAAGCAATTTGATACATCTCGCCTTATTGTGAACTCACTGAACTGGACAGCCGGCAATTCAGCATCAATGATAAAGATCGCATTAATAGGCTTCCCGAAAAACCTTGGCGTTTCAACTCTCAAAATCTTGCACGATCTTGGATTTTTTGCGGAAATTTACAACGGAAAGAACTCGCTGGTATCATACAACGCGATATTCTTACTCTCAGACCTCAGCATGGAGGACGAAGTCTTGGTTGAAAAGATTACACAATTCACAGATAACGGCGGCGGCGTTCTTGTATTCCATCAGCATTGCGACCTACCCGGAATACCTCTTCCTATTAATTCACTACTTGTTAAATACGGTTTGGCGTTCACTTATAACTTATTAAACGAAAATTCAGAAGAAAACTCGCCGATTAGTATTCCTGCACAATTTGCAACTGTCCGCGATAATAACTTTGTTCTTTTGACCGCGAAGTTCAAAGCAATTATTGGACAATCTTCAATCGACACAACAGCGCTAGATGACATAGTAACACTCTTAAAGTATTATATTATGGTTACAGATGAATCTTACACTGATCAATTAAAAGAAATTTACCAATATTGTTGGGATTATCTTAAAAAGACAGGATATTCGCTTGAAAATGGTCTCTGCTGTCCGGATATAAAGCATGGTATCATTGTAGTACTAATTCAAGAGCTTTTGCCTAAACTTCCGCTAACAGTTTATCAACCGATTCCTGAATACGAGTATTTTCCGGGCAAAACAGGTGATGAACCTCTCGGTGAGTTCGATGTTGAGCTCATCGTGCAGCCAGATATATGGGTCGCCACTGGTTTATGGCTTCCGGCTGGAAAAATCGGCACTGTTGAGGTTCATTCTGACGTGCCGTTGAATTTAACAATACAAATAGGTTCGCAGCACACGGGCCTGCTGTCAAAGAACGGAGCTTTGAAGAGATGGCCAAGTATTGTTACTTATTTCCCTCTTAATACCGAAGTAACGGAAGTAGGTACATGTTTTGGTGGTATTACTTACGTCACATGCAACGATATTACAGATTATGTTACAATCAAAATGCACTTTTCGAATTTCTGCTTATATCCAAGAGCCTGCTTCGATGATCCCTCTGTTTGGGAATCTACAAAGAATATCCAAGTCCCGTGGGGCGAAATTGAAACTCCATCATGCGTTTTTACACTTCCAACAGAAGAAATCAAAAAATTCGAATCATTTGATGAACTCGCGCAAAAATTCAACATTATTTCAGACAAAATCGCGCAATTCATGAACTTCTCTCACGGTTTCCCATACAGAATTGTTTTCGATGTTGAAACAAACGAAGAAAGCCTCAACGGAGGTTATCCGTTGGTTTTTCTTGTCGATGAAATAGATGTCATACTTCGCAGCTGGGATAAACCTACTCAGCAGCTCTTTACAACTATATCCGTTATGTCAATTATGTCATTACGCGAAAACTGCTTCGACCAGACGACAGAAGTTGCCCTGTCTGCCATCTGCGCCGCGTCAGTTCTCCAGGAACTTTTCCCAAACTTCCAACCATCAGATCTTGGAATCGAATTCCCACAACTGTTCAACGAGCTTTGGGATATATACACGAACTTCGGAAAGAATATCATCCCGGACACAATCAGCACGTTCCAAAAACCAGATTACATTTTACCAGAAATCCCAGAAGACATGTGGATCTGCTTCGTTCGTCAGCTCTGCGATGTCGCGAAGACCGACTTCACAAAGCTCCTCGACAGAGTAAAGCCTATTCCATTGAATATCACCAACTCCATGCAAGGATTCCCTCAATACACGGGAAGTGGAAGCTATGTTGCACAAGCTAATTCTGAATAAATTGTTTTGTAATTTCTATTGATATATTCACAGTTTTTTAGTTTTGTAAATTTTTACATCCAAATTCTGTCATGTAAATCAAAAAAATTGACACAAAATCACTTTTCGATGAAGTTTCATAACGGGCGAATAGCACAATGGTTCAGTGCATCTGAATGTGGATCAGAATATCCGTGTTCGATACTTTTTGATCATCTGATGATGTTTTCTATGTGATAATCTATATAATTTATATTCTCATTAAACATATTTATGCAGACCGATAATATATTATCAGGATTCATGATAGAAATGAAGATAATGAAATTTTCATAAATTTTTACACAATAATGATCTGCGATCAGCCATATAAATATACAATGACAATTAGTGCTAAATTTTGAATAGTGTTCATTTCAAACTAAAATTTAAGAATCAATCATATTTTATTTAACCTTTTTATTACTTGTTGTATGTGAAAGTGGTAATCAATCTTTTTGGTATGCTACTGTTATTGGTTTTGATATGTTAAAACGAAATAAAAATGAATAATGATAAAATTAATGCTAATCCGTAAGGAGATATGAAGTACGTATTACTGTAGATATCATATACTATTATCTTTCCAAAGAACTCATATTGAACAATATCATGTCGTGGCCGCTCACATTGAGAAGTTAATACTGTATATCGAAAACATCGAAATCCTTCACTTGAATAGCTAAATTTCTTAGTTTCTCTTTTGGCCATTGAATTTGAAAATTCTTTATATCCAATATACTTTTCACCATTGATGCTATATTCAACAGCAAAATTTCCAGGACGACAACCATATTCTGACGTGGTTATCTCAAATGATTCAAGCATAACAAAAAAATAATTAAAACATATACTTATCGAGCATTTTCCGGTAAAAGCACCATCACACACCCAGTATGAATCCCATACAAAATCAAAAGCCTTTGTCTTATCTCCATCTCCGCTGTGATTTGATTCTTCAAGTTTAAATTGCTTGAAATATCTAGTTTTGTCTTTGTCATACAAGTAGCGTAATATGCCATTTGACGTTTTATATGGGAAATATTGTGACAAATGCATTCATCAATACATCTCCGAATATCATTATTCAAAATGTCAGTTTTTAAATATGAAATAAAGTTGTTTTTTCATATATAAACATAGTTATGCACATCTGATTGTGGAAAAATGTTAATCATCTTAACTTAACTAATTAATTTCAATCATTAACCTATGTTGTTGTTACCAATATTGTTTGTGTGCCAGACACTTTCTGAACAAAAGCGTAATTATTAAAGATGAAGATTTTTAGATAAATTAAACAAAATAAAGTGAGTTTCTATTGTTGCTCAATCTCTTGTTCTCTGAGTCCGCCGAAAAGCTCTATCTTACCGAGGACGAGAGATTCGTAGCTCCTTGAGTTGAGGCCAGTCTGATCGAGCTTGAAAGCCTTGTAGAAGTCGGACTTCGCGATAGGCCTGGATATGAATGAGTTCGGCTTAGAAAGAGCTGTCGAGTTTGTGACAGAGTCAAGGACGACCCAATTGATACCATCTTTTGTTCCACTTAGGTCCCACGACCTCGGGAAGGCAGCACCAAGGTCTGCACGCTGAATTGTGTAGTGGCTGAGCTGTAATTCTTCGTGTGCGAATGTGAATTTCACCCACTGATTCTGCATGGACTTGGACGTGAAGTACTTGCCGCACTTAGGATCGACGATAGAGTAGACGTCGCCTGTCTCGTGATGCTGATCTTTGTGTGTTGAGCATGCTTCAGCTAAAATCGTGTTCTTTGCATTGTTAGCGCCATCTCTTTCGTAGATAAACGTGAACACGCCGTTCAATGGACGTTCTGGGTCAAATGGAATTGTCAAGAATTGCTGGATGTCGACTTTCTTCTTTGTGAGGGCAACAATCTCATTATGGAAGTCATTGATCTTAACTCTTGGGTCCATAACGATTTTTGTGACTTCATTTACTTTGAGATCTTCAAAGTTGATCATTTTGAGCAGTGGTGTTGGATCATCATCCTGCTTAACGTTCTGGAAGTAAAGTTTGAGGATGTGCTGCTGTGTAAGGCCTGGAGCTGGCAATTTTTGAATGATTGTTGTTAAAAATTTTGCTGGAATGTTTCTGAATCTTCCGTTGTGTGTCAAACGTGGATATGATGCATCAATGAATTTGATGAAGTTGTCAAGATCGTTTTCTGTGCATAAATTGAGGAAATAGATAATATTATCGAAATCGATGAAGCGAGTAATGTCAATCTCAGAGAGTTGTGCAATTCCAAACTTCTTTCCAATCGATTTTAAGTATGAAACTTGATTTGGAGAAACAAAAATTTCATTTCCGTCGATATACTTCAAGAACATATCATGGTCGCCGGGGTAATCGTTAATTACTGTAACATCGGCTACATTTGCTGCGATTGAAGAAAATCTGTTGAAATTTGAATGATATTCAAATCTATCGAATTTGAATGTAACCTGTTTGTCCTCTTTTGCGGCAGGTATGCTTGCTGTATTTGCTTTGATTGAAAAGATTCGGTCTTCTACTGGGAAGAAATACAAACACCAATTATGATAATGGTTGGCATGAATCATACAAGCATCTCTGTCACGAGCTTTCTTGAACATTAAGAGCGCGTATGACTGGAATTGCTTATCAACGGTATAAAGCTTAATTGTATTAACTCTAAAACGTCTATATTGATTTCTGATATCTTCTTCGGTTGTTTTTGAATCGATACCATATAAAAATGCTTGAAAATTGATTCTTTCTTCGAGATCTAAATAAGTACGAAGTTTCTTTTCTTTATAAATAAGTTTTGTGTCATCTGGGAAGAGACTTGTGTTGACATTTTCCTGAAATAGAACAATTGCTGCATGCAAAAAGATTTTATTTCCCATAAAACTCTCATAGATGTATTCTATTTGCTCAACTTTCTGCATGTTGTCGATGAAGGCCTGTAGGTCATTCTTGTTGACATTAGTTGGGATGTCTTCGATTAAAAGATGCCTACGGGACCAATTTTTATACATATTTGGCACTTTTTATATCGCAATAATTATATCGTCAAATCCGGATTTTCCTATTTTAATTCCATTTTTAGTCCTTCTATTATATATTTTCTTTATTTTCATCATAAAATCGCCAAGTTCTTTAAAATTTATTATTTGAATTATCAAATTAATCGATAATATATACTTTTGAATATCGAAACATCATATATTTCTTCATTATATTATATATACTAGTCAATGAAGTCTCTATGTGAATATTTGATTTTCACCAATCAATAATATTAAGAAACCAAATTAAAAAGTTTGGTTGATGTACTATTTATGTCACACGATTTCACATTTTATCACGATATTGCTAAATTTTTTACAAAATATTTTTGATATTAGAAAAGTAATCGATATAATATATTTTTGCAATCATTGCAATAAATACTTTTCCAATATGCTATATTTCTGCATATCCTAAGCTTGAAAATGTAGATTAGTTTTGCTACTATAGTTTTGATATTGTTAATGACTTTGTCATACATATATTGTTTTGAGTTGTGATCCTGATTGTTACTATTGTTTAGTTTTGATAATTAAATAATTAAATAAATAAATTAAGTAAGTTAGTGAAACAAATAAGTTAATCTAATCTATCTTTTATGGAAAATATCAATAATTTAAAGGATCATATCAACAAGGGATTCATCAATGTTGATTGTATCATTAGCAATAGCATTCTTGTCTTCGATCTTGAAGATACGTGTCAAGTTAGCAATTTCAAGGGCTGTTGTCTCCCAGCCACAGAACAAAGACCAATCATTGACGCAAAGACCAGCACCGATAAGTGGAGAACCACGGTTAACAGTAGCAGCTGTAAGCTCAACGCCGAGCTGGCCAGCAAGTTCTTCAAGTTCTTCGACGGAGATCTTTGATGTAACAACACCACCGCGGTTTGTGAAGACACAGTATGTTCCGACGAGGGACTCCTTGGCAATGAGGCCTGGGAAGACTTCGACGCCAAGGACATCACCGATAATTTCGATTGTTTCCTTATCGAGATCTGGATGAACGATGGCAACGTGATCATTGCATGAGATAACGTTACCGAGAGCAGAAAGACGCTCATCGACGCGCTGAACGATGACTTTGTCGGGAAGGCAATCGCGAAGTTGTTGAAGTTCTTGATCTGTTGTCATTTGTGGAACAATGAGACCGTTTGCGTTACCAGCACAGAGACGGCCAACGATAGATGTACCAGCAATTGTTGCATGGAAGCAAGGAATATGTTCAGCAAGGCGCTCCTCGAAAACAGAGAAGAAGTTTTCAGATGTCGAGAATGGGAGGAGGGCGTAGGAGTTTGTGATGCGTGCATAGGCACCAATTTCGGACGAGTTCTGATACTTGCAACGTGATACCATATTTTTTTTTGAAAGACCAAAATTTTGATAGAAGACAAAATTTTTTTTTTGCAGGCATTTTTTTTGTGTATCGCCAATATTTTTGCTTCATTCACATATATCTACTACAAAAAATATAACTATGATGTCCGATTGTAAAAATCTTTAACTTTACTTTTCGAATTATTTTTATATCTTGTCTTATTGAATGCTTGGGAGTATGAATCATTTTTCAAACATGTAAAAATGAGTATGTTATAGATAAGAAAGTCAATATCATTGTTATTTTTTCAACAATTTTATTCATATTTAATTGATTATTTGGAAGCACTATTCATTTTATAAGTGTTTTAGTAATGATGCTATTATATATAAAAAGGCAAATATCGATTTGAATGGATTTGATTTGTTGCATATTTTTCATTTAAAAGCAAGTTACCAATTATCAAAAGTTCTAATAATGATGTTCCCACATAGAAGAAGGAAAATATAATATTTTAAGGCTCGACCGACATAGTTAGTGAGGGGGTGACACCAAAATGGATTTTTCATTCATGGGTAGGGGGTCATGCAT